>SNQJ01S0048682.1:28170-75717 GCA_010110895.2 Picea sitchensis
CGAATCTAAGCTATATACCGAGGTTCATCCGTGCAAATGGGTAAGGAAAGTAGGGAGGTACAGCTTTGGATGCCAATCAGATTCAAGCAGAGCCAATAACGTCTGCAGAGGAAATGGGGCCGTCTGAACTAGTGCAGGGGACAGACGGAGCAGCTCTCACAACAGCGAGACGAGGGGATATTGCGTGCAGGAAGACTGTGGTTTGCAGAGTGCCGAAAGAATCACAGTACTAGCATTGGGGGCTACGCTGTCGATTGCTGCGGAGAATTTATTGACAGCGGAGAGGAGGGAAGCGCTGCAGCCATGAAGTGTGCAGCTTGCAATTTTCACCACAACTTCTACGTGCTAGAAATTCGAAACGAGATCCTCTGCCAGTGCCATCGCATACACAGCTGATCATCCGACATTCAGATATATGCGGAACTGTAAGTTATGCGCCGTCTCTTTCTCCGGTATAATACTAATCAACGGGCGATATAGTTAAAGGGTTTAATATTTGACTGTCCTATTGAAGATTTTAACTGACTTGGAAATTATTTCTTTCTATAAGAAAACATAAGAAAATATGTATATTGTATAAATTTCCATCGCAATTGACCTGGTATTACCGATTCTGTGCACACAACTAGGGAAATATCCATTTAATCTGTGACGGATATATTTGATCATAGATATGGCGATCAAGAAAGATAATAGACTTTGTTTAACCTTTTTCAATTGATAAATGTAAGGATTTCCACGCTACATCTTTAAATTTTCATTTCGAATTGCTGCGGATATCCATTCAAGTTTGATGGCTTGTCAGAATATTATGGAGCTGCCATGAACGAACATTATGAACTCCAAAATCCTATCTGAGATACTCTGAGGCTCTCCCTTTAGGTTTAAGTATTTTCATATACTTTTAGTTTCCTATTGGAATGATGGCAAGAATTCTTGAAAGGAATTTATCAAACTAACCGAATGTAAATTTCACAAAGTCGATGGTTTACCTTCCCTTTTGAGACGAGACGAGGCTGTGATCAAAACTGATATAGCCTTTAATTTTGAGCTTAAAATTTAGGTACTGGTTCATAATAAATATTATTATATTTCATATAATATGAGGACATCTTATTAGAGAAAAAATACTATAGTCAAACTTCTAAATAACCTAGAGTTGAAGCCAAAGTCCAAATCGACCTCAAATTTGGTTCCAAAGGATTCTTCACCGATATTTTCTTCAGTTTGGAGGATCGGGACAAGATTTCCAAAACCAGCCCCTATTTCTCCATTTCAGCTGGACTGTACTTGTACTTTAGACCCTGAAAAGGAGGACTTCACTGCAGCTAACTGAAATCTTGGAAGATATAGGCAATATGCAAGGCTCTTTTGAGCAAATCTCTGAAGTCCCTAAATAGGTCTCCTACAGCTCCTACGCCTGCATTTGCATCTACATGAACCTTTCAAAGGCCCAACCAGACTCGATATCTCTCAATTATTAATGATACCAAATGGGTAAAAACCATCGATTAAAAACATCCTGTTTTGCTGCCAAAAATGCCACGAAAACGGCCACCTCTTCTGATCTTTCCCTTTGAATGTACCGACACCATCTGTGCAACGCCCACCAACAAAAGATGCTGATGGTTTTGAGTAGGTCTCAGTAAAAAACGGCCTAATAGACAACCTGCTCCTCTTAGACACAATAAAAATATCAAAATGAGCAATAGCTGTGAAGTTTTATTGCATAACGAGGACCCCTGCAACATTCATCAAAAGGATACTCGACACAGAAAAGATCCCACAAATGACCATGGCCCATCCAACATTCCAGATGAAAATGTTTAGTGCCGAGAGACCGTGGACTTGAACTCCCCAGAGCTAGTGGATCGAGAAGTGGAAAAGCAGGAACAAAATCCGATACCAATCAATTTAGAGGATGGCAACCAGATGGGCCATGGTGAATCAGATCTTTAATCCATTGTTGTAGCATATGAGCGTCATGATCCAAACTCCATCCCAGAACAACAGGTTTAACATTTGAAGGATACCTTCATGTGCAAAAAGGAGCAACGCATTCCATCCTCTAAAGTTAAGCATTCCCCTGCCTCCTCCTTAGGCTTTGAATCCCATTCCTCAAATGATAACTCTATACTTTCAAAATGACAAAAGAAGAGAGGCCGCGGAAGTAATAAACAACTCGTCGAGGAGCTTGGGGAGCTACTTTTTAACTCTGGCCGAATAGCATTGATAGCAGATAGATTTCCCCAAACCCATTCCCATTCACTGAAGATAGTCTCCTAGAATATTCATGGGGCCTCTATGGAAAAAGCAATCAGACGCAACTCAAGAAAGAAATACTCAAAGAATAACCCACAATTGTTATGATAAAAGGAACCGAATATCTCAGCGATTTACTCTCAACTATGGACCCCAGAATTTGGCAGGTATCCCAAGAAATGGTAGTCGATGCTCAGGGTGCAGCAAGAGCGTCAGCGCTCCTATGTGTTAGAAACTGGTGACAACCAAATTTTTTCATAAATAGGATTTTAGATCCTATAAGCTAGCGTTGGTTGAAATTGGTGACAACCAATTTTTTCATGAATAAGATTTCAGATCCTATAATTCAGGGGTGGTTGTAATCAATACCATCAAGTTAGAATATGGAAGATTACATTTAATAATCAATTTTCATGTGTAATGAATATAAACCAGTGTTTCTTGTCTGTATTTTTATTGATTATCTTATGTGATATTTGTGTTTCCACATTTACAAATTGCAACAAATGATATGAGAGCCGGTTTGAGGATAAGGCAGTCCAACGGGTTTGAGGAGAAGGCAATCGAGGGCGTGTCAATCTCCCAATTTCCGGAGGTGTACATTTATTTTTTAAGAAATCGTGAGCAAGTCAAGTCACGTGGAGGATGGTAAAGATTTATTATATTTGGATTTAAATATAATATGAAAATGGTGGTGGGATTAAAGTAAAGATTGAATTTCATTGGATTTGGTAGAAGGTATTAAATATTTATTAAGGAATAAATATATTTTTTAAATATTTTAGAAAAACTTTTTTTAGCATTAAATTTTGATTTTAATCTTTAAACATAAGGTTATTTATCATATAAAGCTTTGGTTATTAAAAGAAGTGGTGTTTGTTCTTTATGTTTTATCTAATGGCAAAGACATAGAGTTCTAAGTTCGAAATTGAGAAGTTTAATGGTAAGAACAATTTTGAGATTTGGAAGGTTAAGATGCACGATTCACTTGTGCAATAAGGCGCCGTGAAGGCATTTTTGGGAAAAGAAAAGCAACCCGCGACCATAACAGATGATGACTGGGATGAGATGGATGCCAGAGCACTGAGTGCCATACGCCTATGTTTGGCCGATGATGTATTGTTCAACATTGTTACAGAGAAGACAATAGTCAGTTTGTGGTCAAAGCTGGAAAGTCTGTACATGATGAAATCGTTGACAAACAAGATCTTCTTGAAAAGGAAATTGTACTGTTTGCGCATGAAGGAAGGTACAAAGATAGGTGATCATTTGAATACTTTTAATACTCTCTTAGTTCAGTTGACTAGCATGGGAGTGAAATTCGAATTTGAAGATAAGGAAATTACATTATTGTGTTCTTTGCCCGTGTCATAGGACAATTTTGTTACCTCTATTAGTTTTAGTTCAACAGAAAGTATTGAGTTTGAAGACATTGTTGGAGCTTCGTCGTCTGAGGGAACAAGGAAGAAATCCAATTCAGAAACGTCTACATCTTAGGCGATGGTGTTCAGAGGAAGACCTAAAGAAAGAGGACATGGTAAGAGGGATTTCTCTCAGTCAAAGTCGAAGGGAAAAAAGAGCAAGCTTAAGTGATGGTTTTGTGGCAAATATGGACACCTGAAGAAGAACTGTTGGAAGCGACAATAAGCCTCCAAAGAAGACCCCCCAAAAGAAATGAAGAAAGCAAATGCAAGTGAAACAGATTGAACAACAGGTTCAGGTATGATTGATGAAGTTTTATCAATTAGTATTGGTTCACGTTATGATCAACAGTGGTTATTAGATTCTGGTGCTTCAAACCACATGTGTCTTCATAGACACTGGTTTATTACTTATCAGTCTATAGATGATGGAATAGTTTACATGGGAAATGATATCTCGTGTAAAGTTGTGGGAATTGGTAACATTCAGATTAAGATGTTTGATGGAACTATTAAAATATTAACTGATGTAAGACATGTACCTGATCTTAGTAAGAACATAATCTCTTTGGGAGTCTTAGACACAGGAGGTTATAAGAGTATTGTTCAAGGTGGAGTTATGAAGGTCTACGAAGGAATTCTACTGGTTATGAAAGAAAAGAAGGTTGGTAACCTGTTTCTGTTAGAAAGGAGGACTGTATCAGATCATGCGACAATGATATCCAAGAACGAAAGTGATTTTGTTCGAGTGTGGCATCAACGGTTCGGCCATATGAGCGAATAAGGATTAAAGGTATTATCTGATCGCAAGTTACTTCCTAGTCTAAAGTCTTTAAAGTTAGATTTCTACAAGCATTGTATTTATGAAAAACAGAATAGGCAGAAATTTAAAATTGTAAGACATACCAGTAAGGGAATTCTTGTCTATATCCATTATGATGTTTGGGGAGCATCCCCTATTATTTCATATGGAGGTTCAACATATTTTGTAACTTTTATAGATGATTCCTCTAGGAAGGTGTGGATCTATATGTTAAAGAGTAAGGTTGATGTATTTACAATTTTCAAGCAGTTTAGAGGTTTAGTGGAAAAGAGAACTGGTAGATCCATTAAATGTTTAAGAACTGATAACGGTGGTGAATTTATGTCAATGGAGTTTGAGAATTATTTCAAGGAATTTGGGATCGATAGGCATAAAACCACTTCCTATACTCCTCAACAAAATGGATTTGTTGAACGCGTGAACATGACTCTTCTAGAGAGAACAAGGAGTATGTTGAGTAACGCCAAATTGCAGCAACAACTGTGGGCAGAAGCTATATCTACAACTTGTTATCTGGTGAATCGATCAACATCAACAACAATAGAATGGAAAATTATTGAAGACGTATGGACATGTCACCCTTGTAATTATTCCAATCTTAAATTTTTTGGTTGTGATGCCTATGCTCTAATTTTGAAACATCAGCGCTCAAAATTAGATCCAAAATAAAAAAGCTTTATCTTTGTTAGATATGGTGATGGTATTAAGGGGTACAGGTTGTGGGATCCTACTGCCCACAAGATCACCATTAACAGAGATGTAATATTTGATGAATCATCTCTCATCAAATCAAATGTAGATGTTCAAATGAAACAGGAAGAAGCACCAAAATATTAACAAATTTAGTTTGAAACCAATGAAGGTTAACATGAAAAAGTTTTAGAAGATGTTCATGAAGAGTCTCCTGTAGTAGAGGAATACATGGTTGATTATGACAGTCAACAAATTATGAATGAGCCACAAACTTCCCTAAGGAGGTCTACACGAGTCAAAAATCATGCAAGAAGGTATGATGATTTTGTTTCATCAATTTCTTGAAGTACTAATGATGATGAATCTTCATGCTATCCGGAAGATGTGAAGGGTTCTAACAGTGATAAATGGAAAGAAGGAATGAAGGATGAAATGAAGGCTTTAGAGAGGAATGCCGCATGGGACATGGTAGAACTTCCAAGAAACAAAAAAACTGTAGGTTGCAAGTGGGTCTTCAAGATGAAGAAGGGTGTTGATGATAAGGTGGAAAGGTACAAAGCAAGGCTGTTTGCAAAAGGGTATTCTCAGAAAGAAGTTATTGACTTTCATGAGAGTTTTTCACCACTTGTTAAGTCTGTTTTAATTCAAACTGTGTTAGCATTAGTTGCATTACTTGATTTGGAGTTGGAGCAGCTAGATGTTAAGGATTCTTTCTTACATGGATAGTTGGATGAGGAAATTTACATGGAACAACTTGAAGGGTTCGTTTAGAATCACAACAAGAAATTTGTTTGGAGGCTCAAGAAATCATTGTATGTTCTGAGGCAGTCGCCCATACAATGGTACAAGAAATTTGACTCTTTCACGGTGAACCAGAATTATACAAGTGAGTTTGATCATTTTGTCTACTTTAAGAAATTGAATAATGGCATATTCATTATCTTAGTATTGTATGTTGATGATATTCTTTTAGGAAGAAAAATCATAACTGAGATAAACAAGTTAAAGGCTTAGATGGCTAGGACGTTCGATATGAAAGATCTAGGAGAAACAAGGAATATTTTGGGCCTGGAGATATTCAGAGACAGAAGGAATGGTAATCTTTGGTTGTCACAACAGAATCATGTTGAGAATATACTTTTGAGGTTTGGTATGAACAATGTGCAACTAGTTTCAATCCCTTTGGCTTCCCATTTTAAGCTTTCTTCATGTTTATTTCCTAGTACAAAAGAAGAAAAATAATATATATCTCGAATACCATATGCTAATGCAGTAGGAAGTTTAATGTATGCGATGGTTAGTACAAGGCCAAACATTTCACATGCAGTTGGGGTTGTCAGCAGGTATATGGAAAATCTAGGTAAAGAGCATTGGGCAATAGTGAAATGAGTGCTTGGGTATCTGAGAGGCACAAGTGATTATTGTATCACCTATAACAATGGTTGTGAATCAGTCTGTGGATATGTTGATTCTGATTTTGTAGGTGATTTGGACAAGAGAAGGTCAACTTTAGGGTATGTATTTACTCTTGCAGGTGGAGCTATTAGTTGGATGTCAAAGATACAGAACATTGTTTCTTTATCCACTACAGGAGAAAAATACATAGTTGCTTCACATGCTTGCAAAGAGGCAATTTGCTTGAAAGGTTTGTTTGGTGAGTTTGGAAGGATGCAGGACAAAGTAAAGTTACTTTGTGACAATCAAAGTGCTATTCACTTGGCTAAGAATCCATCCTACCACAGTAAAAAAAAACATATACCTATCAGGTACCATTTTGTAAGACAAGTTATTGATGAAGGTGGAGTCTCTCTTTAGAAAGTGCATACAAAAGAGAACTGTGCAAACATTTTCCCAAAACCAGTATTGTTAGAGAAGTTGCATTGGTGTTTGGCTACTCTTGGCTTGCAGAAAAGGTGATGAACAAAGAAATAGCAAGGTATCAGGTTAATTGTTGTCAAGGTGGAGATTGTTGGAAATTGGTGACAATGAATTCTTCCATGAATAGGAATTCAGATCCTATAATCCAACATTGGTTGTAACCAATATGACCAAGTTAGAATATGGATGGGATTAGATTTAATATTCAATTTTCATGTGTAATGAATATAAATTTATGTAATACTGTAGAGGCAGACATGAGGCATGTGAGATGAGTGTGAGTCTATTGTAATATCCTTGATTTGAATAATAAGACAATTGATACCTATGCTTGGTGGACGTAGCCCAATGTTTGGATGAACCACGTAAATTGATGTGTTTCATTTATGCATTCTTATTGATTGTCTTATGTGATATTTGTGTTTCTGCATTTGCAAGTTGCAACACTATGGAACTTAGAATTTTGAAGGTATCCCAAGAAATGGTTTTCGATGCTCAGGGTGCATCAAGAGAGTCGGGGATCCTATGGAACCTGACTGAAGTTTACCTATCTGATTTCCTCTCTAAATAGTGCTCACTCTCGACCAGATTTCAATTGCTCGACTCATCTGAATCAGGCTACCTCACAAAATTTTATGGTCCTCAAGTTGTCCCCGACAAGATCCACATTCTAAGATCTATCCAACAGCTCAACCTTATCATCAACAACAATCACTGGTTAATAGGAGGATACCATCACATAATTACGTCCCTAGCGAAAAAAAAATGGAGGAATTAGAAGGCTTGGCCATGATTCCTTGCAGTTCAACGAAACCATACATCAACTAAAACTTATTGATTTAGACACGGTTAATTGACTGTAGACCAGGAACAATCAACAAGGTCGTGAAAATCAAGTGGCTTCTAGTCAGGACCACTTTTTGGTTTCTGAATCCCTCATTCTATCAAGGTTTCACCTATCAACCTCAAACCTTCCCTGTAGTTGCTCATATTAGTAGCCCATCAAGCTAGAAAATGACCTCAAAGGTAGCACCTTAAATCATCCTTCATTTAGATTTGAAGGTTTATGTATTTAATAACCATTGTTTCAAGAAAACATCAGGATCTAGTGGGCATAATGATCTATATATTGTCCTGCATAATCTACTTGTAAGAGTTCAAAACAACAAGTTTTATAAATAAAATTGAAATCTGCAGTATGAAGGTTAAATACCTTTAGATTCTAGAATCTTTAGTTACTAGATATCATTTATGGAATTAAGTGCATAGAGTAAGTCATTAATCCATGACCCATATCCATGAGTATTAGTTGTCAATAATCAATAATTCTCATGATTTGAATAGTCTACTTATCACTCATCACTTCCTTCTTTTCTTCTTATGCACTAAAATTGTAAAATGAAAAAAATAGTGAAGAGTAAAATAAAATCATCCCCCATCAAGGGGAACCCTTAAGGGAGAAAAACCAAGATGAGGCTGCTCTCCTCTCTTTATTCTTCTATGGAAATAATGCAAGTACAAAGGATAATACACTCTCCATTGATTTACCTATGTCAAGTGACCTCTAGTACAAAACATTAACCCCCTCTGTTATTCTCTCTAATTTCTCACTCCTAGATGTTCTTCTATGCTATAGAAAAAAATACAATAACATAGAAAGGAAACCTTTCTTCTCCTAGTTGATTGATATTTAACATAGCCCAAAAGCCATCTAGGATTGGGGTTTTGACTTCCTCAACCTTTAATTTTGATTAGGTTTTGGACCTTCTATATTATTCTTGAAATCCCTCACATTGCTAGCTCGATATGCATGAGTAAGTGGGGTTGACATGGCATCCTCACATACCATGATGTTCAACACGATAGGTCAAATTGTTCGAGGAATAACTTTTTCATATGAGCTTTGATTGATGCATGGTATATGTTGTTGGAAATGTATCAAAATGTACAACAACATACTAGAGGTGGAAAAATTCCTTGGACTCCATAACCCCAAGAAACATTGTTTAATTCCTCAAAATTTCTCTTGAAGGTTCTCTACCCTAATTTTCCAAACACGCATGTGCGATTAAAATTACCCTAGAAGCTTATTCAACTAATGTTCTCCAATTTTAAAGCATTGAAACATATGGAAAATAATATAATCATCCAATCTAGTTCATAAATCCCCATTTAGCGAGGATTTTGGTCCACAAAAGTTTTACTGAATGAGGTGATTAAATGTTTCCTCTACCTTCTTAGTGGGGTGTCACTTTGTTTTTCTTGGAAGTTTTCCTTTCAACCCAATCTATCAAAGGTCATGCTACACATGTCTTGTATTTATTTACCTCTTCTGCAAGATTGTAATTTGTGTCATGTTCCAACTTTGCATGAGCATTTGGTGCTAAGTCTTCTAAGGAAGGTAGGAATTGCTCCTCCTCCTCATCCAACATGGAAGGGTCATAGACTTTGATATTATCCACATTCTCTACTGAGAAAATGCACATGTATGGGCACCGAATGAGTCTATAGGAGTTATCTCCCACCTTTACAAACACCTCAAAAGGACCATACAATAGATCCTTGATATTCTTACCACAAATATGTAGTCTTTCCTTATTCAGTTGTAACTGTATTATATCCCCCACATTAAATGTTATATTTGTTATGTGATGGTCATGTCTAGCCTTGTACTTTTCTTCTGATTTATTCAATGTCACATGTACTTGCAAATGGGTATGATTGATATCCTCAATCATTTTTTATGTTTTTAATGCATCTCATGTGAGTTCCTTTGTCACTATTCCTTTTTTTCCACATACAACATCTATGGGTGAAGGTGGAAAAAATACCCAAAGAAAGTTTCAGAAGGTGTCTTACCAGTAGAAGTGTGGACTATTCTATTATAAGAGTGTTGTATACATATTATATTTCCATTCAAGGTCTTCAAATGCATTTGATTGTCACCCCTCAAAAGTTGCACCAAAGTCCTATTGACTACTTTTTCTTCCCAGTTGTTTGAGGATGGAATTTTGTAGACCACTTGAGCTTAGTTTCCATCTTCTCCCTCAAGTTTCAAACACCAGAACCTCAAAACATGTCGCTTAATTCCTCAAAGTGGCTCCAAAAGGTTTCAGACACTAATTTTCCATACACGGACTTGCCACTAAAATGATCTTGAATTTGATTCCTCCAATTGTTTACACTCTGAAAAAATCTATATATATGACACATAATATAATGGTGTAATATGGATAACAAAATAAGACATTGAATCCATCTCTCCAATGTATATATTTCACTCAAAACTTGGGCATCTCAAATTCCTCCACAAAAAATGTAATAAAGAAGATTTCAGAAAGATATTCAAAGCCAAACGCGAGATGGAAGGCCAAATGGAGAATATTCAACAATCCATGATCTTGGAAGGTCGATCAAAGTAGCATATAAAAGGAGAATCCCTTCTTCAAATGAAATTGGAGAACTTATATATGTAAGAGGAGCTTCCTTGAATGAAAAAATATAGAGTATGGTATCTTAAACAAGGTGAAATAAACTCTAAATTATTTCACAATTATGTGATCCAGTGGTGTAATCATAAAAAAATTAATTCTATCAGAGAGAGCAAAGGTTATCTCCTTATAGATAATATAGACATGGAATGAGAGTTGGTGAAATTCTACAAAGATATCTTCTCTAAACCCCTACATGACATAAGGGCAACAATCTAAAAAATTACTTCTCACATCCAAAAAAGAATCACACAAGAGTAGCATGAGTCCCTTATATGTGTAATTTCAATAGAGGAAGTTGGACATGTAGTCATGGAAATGTATAAAGGTAAATCACGAGGCCATGATTTATTTATTACCAACTTCTTCTAGGCATGTCAATCAATCATCAAAAACATTATCTAGGTGCTAGTATAGGATTCTCAAAAATTTCTAAATTTAATTCCAACCCTTAATGCCACATTTCTATCATTGATTCCCAAAGAAAAAAAGTAGAGGATCCAAGAAAATTCAAAACCATTTCCCTTTATAACGTTATCCACAAAATCATCACAAAAATCATTGCAAAATCCCAAAAACCACTCCTCCCCTCCCTAATCTCTTTGGAGAAAACACTTTATGTAGAAGGATGCCAAATCCTCAACGCCATCATCCTCACTCATTTAATGATACACTATATCAAATACCAAAATTATCCTTGCAATATCATTAAACTTGACATGTCTAAATCCTTTGATAAGCTTCGTTGGAAATACATCGAACATGTCATCAAACCCTTTGGGTACTAGAATTATTTAGGGGTGACCTTGTCATCTCTCAAACTATTTAGGGGATACCATACATGTTCCAAAATGAAATGTGTACCCAGAGGTACTTTTCCTATCATCTATGTTGCCTCCACAATCACTATCAGTGTATCTAATTAGTTTGAAATCTTCTGAAGTAGAATATCTAATACTAAAATATTTTGTTCCATTCACATATCTCAGGATTCTCTTTCCTCCCTTCCAATGTGATTCTCTTGGAGTTTACATGAAACTTGAGATTAGGCTCACTCCCTACATAATATTAGGTCTTGTTGTTGTGAGATACATAAGACTGCCTACCATACTTTTAAAGAGTGTGGGATGCACTTTTAACCCTTTATCTTCCTTGCTTAATTTCAATCCTATTATGACAGGTGTTGGGGATGATTTTAAATTTATCATATTGAATATTCTCAAAATTTCATGAGCATACTTCGACTCTGAGATAAATATACCACTTTTGGACTCGTGAACTTCTGTTCCTAGAAAATATCTCATAAGCCCCAAATCAGTCATTTCAAATTCATTATTGATGATTCACTTGACTTCTTCTATGACAAAATCACCTGTAAAAATCAAATCATCTACATATAACAAAAAAATTAACATATTACCCTTTTGATTTTCTTTGATGTACAATGTTGGCTCACTTTCACTTTTCTAAAATCCATTTTTTGTAAGATATGAATCTATCTGACTGTACCAAGCTCTAGGAGATTGCTTTAATCCATATGATTCTTTTTTCAATCTGTAAAATTTGTATTCTTGTATTGGAACTTCATAACCTTTTGGTTGTTCCACATACACTTCTTCTTCTAATTTTCCATTAAACAATGCTAACTTTACATCCATATGATAAACTTTCCACTTATACTATGCGGTAATTTCTAACACGGTTATGACTGTGTCCATGCGCACAAATGGTGCAAATGTTTCATTGAAATCAATTCCAGGTTGTTGTGTAAAACCTCTTGCAACTAATATTTCCTTGTGCTTCTCCACATTTCATTTTTCATCTTTCTTGGTTTTATAAATCCACTTGACACTTATCACATCCTTATCTTTAGGTACCTCTACCAATTTTCATGTCTGATGATTTTCTATGCATCTCATTTCTTCATCCATGGATTGTTCCCATACATCATCTTTGACAACTTCTTCAAATATTAATGGATCATCTATTTGTGAAAACAAAACAAAAAGTGAAAATGAATTTGTTGCATCCTCATTATAGATTTCACACAAACTTCTTGTCTTCCTTGGTAACAAACTTGTGAATGTTGGATATGGGGATGTATAACTACTCAAAGTACATGTTGATGTTTGTTATTCTCTAGGTGTAGATTGTGCATTTGTTGTTCCTATTGGAGTATCCTGCGTTGTGATTTGGGTCGCAGTGCCATGTGTATAAGGGATTTTTCACTGACTTGTACATAGTGTTTTAAACACCTCTTGTTCTTTTGTTTCATCACGCTACATTGCATCAATAATTTTCATTGTTTTTTCTATGCTTCCATCCCATGCTTCATTCTCCACGAATTGAACATTGCGCCTGATTATGAATTTTCTTACAATAGGATCATACAACTTGTATCCTTTTGTTTCTTCAAAATACCCAAAAATATGCATTTTAGTTCTTTGTTGTCCATATTATTTCTTAGCTCATCTGGAACATGTGTGTATGCAACACAACCAAAAAAAATTAAGTGTGCCACATTGTGCTTCACACCATTCTAGGATTCTTGAGGAACTTTTTTCTTCACATTCTTTGTTGGACATATGTTCAATATGTATACTATTGTTTATACTACTAAAGGCCAATACTCATTTGACAAATGTTTGGTTCCCAACATATTACACGACATTTCCATGATGGTTATGTTCTTTCTTTCTGCAACACCATTATGTTGTGGTGTATAGTGGGCGTTAAATTTCTTTTAGATGCCATGAACTTTACAAAAGTTATGAAACTCTCTCGTGATGTATTCTACTCCTTTGTCAATTCTTATACTTTTGATGTAATAACCACTCTACTTCTCCACAAGTGATTTAAACTGTTGAAAACAACCCAATGCATAGGATTTATGATTTAGAAAGTAAATCCATGTATTTCTTGAGAAATCATCAATAAATGTCAGAAAATAAGTACTCTCTCCTATAGATGGAGTTTGCATTGGTCCACAAATGTTTGAATGTAATATTTCCAGTGGATATTTTACTCTCTAAGACTTGCCAACTGGAAATGATTCTCTATGTTGCTTCTCAAATATGCATCCTTCACATATCCTTTATGGTTTTCTAATTAATGGAAAACCTTTTACCATATCCTTTGTGTGTAGAAGCTTTAGACCTCCAAAGTTCAAATGTTCAAATATGAAATTCCATAACCAGGAATCATCCTGTACTTCAGATTGGAATGTTGCCTTAATTTCTATGCCACTTTCTCCTTTATTTGTACTGCACACACTATTTTCTTCATTGGAACTGTGTGCACTTTCTGTTGTAAATGTAGTGTCTAACTACACATCTTTTGTGTCATAGAAACCTTGCGCTACACTTTTCTTCTTTGTTGGGTTCAATGTCAATGGAAACATTATGTTACTTGTCATATGGATTCTTCCAATAAGTTGATTGATTGGGAATTTATCCATAATCAGATAGTGATTTTCCTCCATGTAGATTATGTATCCTTTTTGTAAGAATTGTCCTGTGCTCATCATATTATGCTTCAGACCAGAAACATAATATAAATCAGTCATAAATTTGTGTTCTCCTTTCTTAGTTAAAATGTTTATACTACATTTTCCTAAGACAGTGACTTGATATCTGTTCCAAGTGTAATCTTAGTTTGGACTGACTCATCGAAACGAGAAAACAATTATATGTTTCTCGTCATGTGGCTACTACATCCCAAATATAAATACCATATGTCACATGGTCTTGCTTGAGAAACATTGCATTCAACTAGTGAGACTACAGGCAATACCTCAACACGAGCCATAAACATAGTGTGAGTTTGGTTATTTGCATTGTTTGATTGATCTTGACTTTTCTTGTTATGATTATACTATCTTTTTTTGCACTCATATGCATAATGTCTATACTTTTTATAGTAATGGAACTGAATGTTTGATTTTTCAGTTTTGGGTTTTGACTTCTTCCACTAGTATTTAGAGGATTGTTATTGTGTCCACCTCTGACAATACTTCTTCCTCTTGCTCTAGAGTTATCTCTCTCACTTCCTCTTGTGTGAATTATAGATTATTGCATGGAAAAATCATTCTCTAATGACATAATTGACATATTCAATCTGTGTTCATGAGTAATGAGTGAAACTTGCAGTTCATCTAGACTAAACTAACTCAAGTCTTTTCTCTCTTCTAGTCACAACAAGGGTATCAAACTTAGGAGGAAGACTCCTAAGTACCTTCTTAACAATTTTTTTGTCTTCTATGATTTCTCCATGAGACTTAATTTGATTTATCAGGCCAATGACATGGGTATAAAAGGAATACATTGTATTTGTATCTTTCATTGACAAAGTTTCAAAATCTTTTCTAAGAATTTGTAGTTTTGAAGTGTTTAATTTGTCCATACCTTGATAAGAGGTTTGCAATATGTCCCATGCTTCCTTGTCTTTCTTTGCTGATGCAACTCTTGGGAGTATTCTCTCATGCATGCCCTGTTGTATGTAAAACATCTCCTTTCCATCCTTCTTTCTTTGATTTTTCAAGACATCCTTCTCATCTTCTGTGAGGAAATTTTGATGTTTCTCCACATAACCATTTTAACCTATCTCCAATACATATTGAGCTCAGAACAACACCTTTATGGTCAATGACTACATCTCATAATTCTTGCCTATAAAATTTGGAAGTTGTAGATATGAAGTAGAATCCATATTTCACTTTCCAATAGAGTTGCTTCTCTAATAAACTTGTTTTTGATCAACCTGTTATGATACCATATATTGGCTTCAAAACACAAATACTATTATGCGCAACGTTGTTTCAAATACTGCGCACTACAAAGGCTTCGCGATAGAGTTCTCAAGACTAACCACGAAGTGCACATACTAAGCAATTTGTTGCGCGTTGTGATAAAACACTTAATAGAATGATTTATGGATGCAAAATAACACAGTGCTATGCTTAGAACATAAAATCATAAATACAAGAGAAGCTCAAAATATGCATGAATTCTCAACACACAAATACTTGATATTAATAACTTCGACGCAACGCACTAGTACAAAATACAATAACTAAGATGAGCTTTGGCTCCAATGACTGATCACTTTACATCACTTTACAAACATAGAGCTTCTACTCTTGGACTTCTTGGATTCCTCAGTTGTTGTTGTTTCTCCTTCACAACATTGGTCTTTCTACCTCTCGGCATCTACTCTACCTCTCTGCATCTACTTCAACTAATTAAAGACTAGGACATATATAGACTGTGACTGAGACTTCTTGTAGAAGTAAAATATGAGTCAACATTAGAGACGACCATTAGTACGACTTACTCTTCAACTACTTAAATGAACTTGAGAAGGTGAAGATCGGCTCCATTTGTAAGTCTCGTTCTTGTCAAGTGACTTAGACAAAGTTTGAGTAATTGTGAGACTGTCAGTGATTTTGAGTAATTGTGAGACTTTGCATTGGCACACTATAGAGACTAATTGTGTGACAATTCGGCTGAGTGACAAAACTACTAACCAATTGATAAAGTGACAAATCGATGGAGACATGAAGATCTCACTCACTTGTAATTACTATTTGCAACAGTTGCAACAATGAAATGCATAAAATAATGTCTTCGCTTTATTTCATAAAATTCTCTATTATTAAGAGTCTAGGGTTATTAAGAGTCTAGGGTTTCGGGAAAGTATAAGACCACATGTGGTCTGAGATCCACATCAAAACCTTTGAGTAACTCACGGGGATTAACACATGATTTGATAGCCACATCTTTCACTTTCACTCCATATTTTGGTTCATATACACGTCATTTTCAAGGATGGGTTTCTTGTATCAATTTGAGAATCATTAAAATTTTATTTCTTTTACATCCTTTGGCTTAAATATCGGGTCAAACCTAGCCAAGCCACATGAGTAGGGAAGACCACAACCAAGAATGGAACCTTGATGATGGCTTAACACTCCATCAATCTCACCAATGAACCAGGACTGTAGAGGCAATGGAACACCAATTTTGCTTGCAATGAAACTTTATATCTAATACATAAACTCCCATGTCAATGAAATTGCAAACCTGATAGTCTGAAGTTGAATTGAGGAAACAATACGCTCAAATAAAAAAATTCAAATGGATTACTTTAAATAATTGAATTAGGAGTGTAGAGTAGCACAATTCAAATGAACCGACTGTTTTATTTGCTTAAGTGAATCACTAACTTTAGCTTTATATTAAACGTTTCAGATCGCAATTTTTAAATATGCCCATAACTCGTTTTAAGAAAAGCAAATAGGTTGTTTTACTAAAGACTATCGTCCTTCGTAACTAGCATAGCCTGAAAAACAAGACCATGTTTTATGTCGCGTGAATGATCAGTGAATGCATCTATTTCAACTAAACCATTAATGGAGTTGCGCGTTATGTTAACTCCCTTGAAAATCTCTGCAACACCACGGTAAACGGAAGACCTAATTTTAGGAAGCAATTGTGCATGGGTGTTGGTTGATTGGGAAAACGGTTTGAACTCGCTCTAGTCTAGTGGCACTTTCACATTGTTAACTAGGTTAAATTGCCCATAACGTTGATCTTTGGTTTTATGCATTTCATTATTTTCTTCATTTATGTTTATGGTTACTTATTCCCATTTTATTATCTCGACTCATTATGGGATTTGGAAAATCCATGAATTTATGGAGAGAAATTGTGTATATTTTTTAAATAAGGAAAAACAAAGCATGGTGATGTTAATCTAATCAGCAAGCTGAAGCTGAATTCATTTGTATATTTAGAAATGCAATTTAAATAACAAAAAATAGCTATTTTGTCCAGATTTACATAACAGGATTTTGAAAAAAAAACTCAAAAAATAGAACGTTTAACTAAAGTTATTCAAATTGTTAGAAAAAATATAAAAAAAATAACCTACAACAATATCTACAACAATATCTGTCATTCAAGTTATTAGAAAAACTATAAAGAAAGTAACCTACAACAATCTCTGTCATGGATATTGCAAAAAAAAAAAAAGAATGGTTTAGAAAGGATTCTCGAATCAATGAAAAATTAAATCCCCAACATGGATATTGCAAGAAAGGAATGGCTTAGAAAGGGTTCTCATCGAATGTCTTTACATACAATAGTATGATGCTATGCAGCTAAGTCAAAGGAGGAAAACCCGATGTTTAATACTATCGTAAAGAAGGGTTTGTGTTCAAATACTGTAACCTTTGCAATGTTGATTGCTATTTATTGCACATAAGGAGACGTCGAGAAGGCCGGTAAGATATTTTATGAGATGCATGAGACTGCCTTAGCACCTAATGATGCAACTTATAAGATGCTTGTTGATGGGTATTGTAAGTAGGGCCTTGTAGAAGAGGCTATGAAGCTTAAGGATGAGATGGCAGAAAATGGTTTTATAACGGAGGTTTTTATTTATACTTCTCTCACCCATGGGTTTAACAATGTGGATAAGATAGATAAGGCTAATGAATTACTTGAATAGATGAGTTCCTAATATTGTTACCTACACGACTATGATTCCAATCTCCCTAAGCACGGCTAGTGCAACAAGGATCAAAGTTGTATGAGGAAATGGTATTAGTACTGATGATCATACATATAACACACTCATTGGTGGTCTTTACGGGTCGGAAATTGCACAATAAGTTCAGTTACACTGGGAAATTGTTGAAGAATCACTCCTTCCCGGTCCCTTCTAATTACATGGGCCAGAAAGAATTAGTAAAATAATACGTAGATGCAGCGTCTAATCTCAAATAGCGTGTTTTGTGCCTGCGATTTTTGTTTCTCGTTGGGAAATATGGGGGTTCAAACGGTATAGCATCACACTTTCGACCAGTGAACAGATCTTGACATTGGGGCAGGCACTTGCCAAAACCAGAATAGACTAATATGACAAGCCTGTGGATTCTAATAACTTCACAAGAAACGTTGCAATACATTATTTTCCCTCGTTGAATATTAGAATGTTTTCCCAAGTTATGTGGGGAAATGCCAAGCATAGTTATGCAAATTTTCTCATAGTCGTATTTTCTGAGTTCTAATGAAATCAAAAGTGTAGTCTCTTTGACATTGTGATATGATAGTCTAGAATGCTGTTGAATCGAGCATTATTACAGATTGCGAGGTGACTGTCAAAGACTATTGAAACTGCAAAGAACAAATTTCTATTCACATATATCTTATCTTGACAGCGTTTTTGAGGTTCCTTTAGTCTTGTCAAATCATAAAAATAAATCAATGCATGAGGGGGATCCATCGTTCATCCTAAAGGTGCCAAACAGCCTCCCTTTGAGTCACTGTTCGAGGCCTTTTTATTGTCTAAAAATGGTTATTAAGGCTGTGTTTTTCTAATGATCCTTGCTTAAATACCTTACCCGATCCCCACTCCATGGAAATCATGGAGAATATAATATCCAACATATTGCATTCACATTCGTCAGATATGATTGTCATTTGTCTCACCAACGACACCATCCCATGGAGTCTCAGTTCCATATATTCAATCCCGCGGCAGTTTACCCGTCAAAGAGTGTCTAATTGGCTGCAGTACATTCCCGAGAAGAATGTCAAATTCTCATTCTCATAGATTTCACGGCTATGGAAAGCCCGGTCCAGGCGGCCGTTTGTTTTTCCTGCAGTCACCTCACTATGCTCAAAATCAACAACTATATTTTCACGCGTATTCCAACCCCATTCTTCGGATTCAAACCTGTCTCGTTTTGCAACTTCATGTCCACTGAATTGTCATGTATGCTACGTAGTCGTTTAGGTATAGTGTGGTCCAGAAAGTGTTTGTTCACCACCTGTTTCAGAAGACTATATGGTGCTGGAAGCAAAGCTTTCTTAGCTGCGAGATGATCCGAGCGATTATCTAGGTTTGCCCGTACCAGTTTTGCTAGGAGGAATTGTTCTTGATATTTTAATGGAAAAAGAGGTTTCTTGGAAACTAAGGACGCAACTGCAATTGAAGCTCCATTTGTCAATGCTAATACATATCAAAATGGTATAAGAATTTAGTAAATATGGAAATACGAATGATGTGTTTGTCAATATCAGGGGCTTTTTTATGAACGCGTGAAATGAAGTTTAATGCACAATCACTAGTTCCATTCAATGCATAGTAGCGTATTGGTTTTCTTATGTTTTCATTCTAGAAACCCTATTATACATCTTAGTTTTTCATTGTAGAAACCCTATTATTCAAGATGATGGTTCATTTTAGGATTTTAAAAGGGTGAATTGGTTTATGTCACTTCTTCTACCTCGTGATTGTGCACCTCTTGTTTTCTCACTTTAATGCTTGGCACCACCAAGAATACTTTTGGACTATGCCTCTTCACCTAAACAATACCCATACTTTCTAGGCTACTAGTGAGTCACACTCCTACTCTTGTGAAACTCGTGTATACTTAGACATTTGTTAACAAATTTAACACTTAGTCATATTTAAGCATACATCCATGAACATGTGAAGCCAAGAGAGAAAGAATGAAATAGACAAGAGAAACATCGATATATTGTGGGCGAAACAATGAAATAGACAAGAGAAACATCAATATATTGTGGGCGACACAAACTATTCCTAACACCAAGTTAAGTCTTTTTTTGTGAAAGAATTACAATATGAACTACTAGATCGGTTTACAACTTGGGCAGAGTCAAACAAGTCACCTCACCTCACCAAGACCCTCATAAAATAAGTTGTCACCAAGACTCTTTGTCCGAACCATCTCCGCAACCTCTTTGAGTGCACCTTAGACATGCCCTCGACCGCAAAATTGTTGTCTTTTCACTTTTGAAAAGGTCTCTGATCCTTTCTCACACATGCCTCCAAAAGACTTGGTTTCTAGACTTCCCAAAAATTATCCCAAAAGGAGTTCACCCCACTGTGTCCACAGAGTCCACCTAAGGCAACACAATTCCTCCCATGTGGAGCAACTTGGCTCCTAGAGGGACCTCACCCCTCTTCATCTACACCTTCCTCAGAACCTCAAGGCTCTCCTTGCTCCCTTCCAATCTCTACCAAGAAGCTTCTCTTGGTTGTGTCCCCATGTGCCTTTATAGTAGATTGCTCCATGCAAAATCCTCGTGTCTCTATGCACATGGGTGGGTCAAATTGTCCATTAACCAAGTTGTTCCCCTTCGCTAGGCTTGGATGAGTCATCATGCAGATGCATTTGGGTGGCTTTCCCCACTGACCCACCTAATGCCTCATTCTATCATCTCATTGACCCATTGATCCATTGAATCGACTCATCGTCTTGGGTGTGTGCATTCCTTCGGTTAGTCAAGCTAACTTACCTACATGTGCCCCCAATGACGTAACCAAATTTCCTTTATTGGTGGAGCACCCAAGCCCTACCCTAAACTCTTCGTCAAACCATCCATTGACTGACTTGTGTTGCAAAGAAACTTGGGTGCATTTTCTCCTTGGTGAGTCTAATGGCCAAGGAACATGAACTCTCCCCATATATGAAGACTTCATATCTTCATTTTCCCCGATAATCATGCATGCTCATTTTCCTTTGTTTCAGTCTACAGTGGAAGTGTGCATGCATGGGTTTGGCGCCCCATGCCTTACATCCTCCACCACCTCAATTCGTTTTCATCCTCAAAAAAGTACTCAAAATATACAATCCCCAAGTCTCTCTCAGAACTCACACTCCTATTCCAACTATGTCTTCTGGAAACCCCAAGTTTCATGCCAATTTGAAACCCAAATTTTGCCAAAGTGGAAACCGCAAGTTTCCTTGTGAGGTGGAAAACCCAACATTCCAACTTCCACTACAATCATCCAGAACCTGTGTAACCATCAACACTACCCTGCCCAAAGTTGTGCACAAGTAACTTTATTCTATGATGGAAAGACAACTTGTCCCCAACTCTGTCTACAATGCTTAAGCTGCCACTTCCCTACTTGGACGATCACTCTCTCTTTTCAATGTTGTTGCTACTGCCTCCACATATGTTGTAACATCAACCAAAATTGCAAAAATGTCTATATTTTGAAACTCTGTGACATTATTGCCGTGTTCATACTTCAACGAAAATTTTCATGTCTCCCCACAATTCTAGCCTCATGTTCTGCACTAGTTGGGTAGCTAGTCCAACTGTCATGTCCACTTCTTGAAATGTGCATATCCATGCATGGATTTGTCTTTTCTGACCACATATTTCTCACTTCATCTATCTCCAAAGACTAAGGAAAGCTTCCATTCTTGCCTCATTTCTACTGTCATCATCCGATCTTCTCCAAGGAAATCCTCAACAATTTCTATGTGTTGTGCATCAAACCTACTAGTGTATCTATACTATGACTTCCTTATAAAATTTAGTCAATTTGTACAACAATATTAGACATAGGAATGGTCTCCCCTAACCTTGTGGGACTGTGAAGTCACCCGAAAAAGAATTCAATTGCAATAAATTGACTCCACTATCCACCTCATGGCACAATTAACCAATTTTCACCAAGAACTGCATATCCATACTTCCCTTTTCCTCACTACTTCATCACCCAACCATGTTGTTGCATCTACATCTCTATCCCTTTCATTAGTTAGTATTCACCATCAATCATGCTACACAAAAGTAAGAGAAATTACCATGCCCAAGTAATCTCTTCATGTGCAAATCTGCCTATTCACACAATCCTCCAAACAAAGGAAAGTCCCAAACTCATCTCCTTTCATCAAGTTACCTCTCTACAACTCAACATCTATGATGAGTGTCGCCATTGTACTCAAAAGCCTCAAATATCCCAACGAACTATCCAAAGTGTTCCACGTGGAATGAGTCACCTCAAAGAACTTTGATGCCTTAGGCACATTCACACCAATACTTTTGCCAACTCCCACCAACAACCCTCATGAATCTTTCAGTTATCGCACAAGGATACACAATTCACAAATGTGTGTTATGCCTCCTCCAATGTCTCATACCAAAGGTGAGAGAATACCACACAAGTCACTTGGTTTTAATTTTTCCCATTCTGGTTGACTACCAAAAAGTGTTGGTTGACTTCTCTAGCGACTCCATCCATCTCCTAGAATGGGATTTTCTATAACCTCTTTCAATAATACAAACTCTAAAATGATCGTTGCGGTAGTCCAATCTTTGCATGGCTCAATAAATATGGCTAAGGAACCAAAAACCAAGGTTCCACACCTATCCTCTCAAAATTGATGGGTATAGAATTCACTTCACTTCACCACAATGACCAATCCAATGTACCCCATCAAAAGATTTAAGTATCTTACTTGAATCACCTCTACGATTTCAACAAAATTATCCTAATTCCACCACAGGACTTGTCCAAGAAGGCTTCCCCAAGCTCTTTGCATATTCTCCCAACCAAGGCATGCCAAACTGCTACAATACTTATTCTAGTCTACACAACATAAGTCACCCTCAACTCCTCCCATTCTCACTGAGAAAACATATTGCACCTAAATGACCAAGTGATCTGACTTCCCTTCAAATAACTCACTGGAACACTTAGGAAATGAAAGAGTTTGAAACCAACGATACCTTTCTAATGGCATCTTTGACTACAACCACGTTCTAAGTTTGTTGTATTTTACCTTTTCTTGGCCAATAAACTGGCTCTTTGCATGAACTCGCCTCAATGACCATCTGTAGCTCCACAAACTTACTATATATTCGTTGCATTACAAGGTTTAGTCTATTCGTCCACTTTAATAATTTTTCAAAGTCCCAAACATTTCATGCAACTAAGTGAGCTCGCCTATAATGTATTTCCATCTCCGCACCTTGATGACCTCTACTTCAAGGAACCATGCATCCATAGATCAATTGTGAAGTCATATTGCTACTAATTGACTGGTGTAACTCTACGAAGAGTCACCTCATCTGAAGTTTGCAATCAACCCACTCATTCAACAACCCAACTCAAATCAATTGTTGTTCTCAGCGATGCATGACATAAAGACATCACAATGGAAACATGTCTAACTAATTTATTGTTCTAGAGCTACCCTAGGTCATCCTAGGTCATCCAAAACATCCAAGTCTTCTCCTTTCTGCAACCCATAAATTCTCACTTCAAGATCACTTATGCAATCACCCTCTGTGTTCGCTTCTATGATTTGATCTACCATAATTCATGGAGCAAATCCTACATTTATTTTTCATGCCGCATTTACCAATTATCCCAATGAATTTTGATCCTCATCTTTGAAGGTGTGCACAACTGGCTCGACACTAAATTACATTACACATCAAACCAACCAAGTCTCTACCCAAACTATCTTTTTGATCAAGTCTGCGACATGTTCTGTGATGAACTCTACGATGAGATATGCGATTAGCCACGTTTTCCAGGTCAATCATGTAACCACAAAATCTTGTCTTGGTATATACAAGGCCTATGCCTAGACCAACATCTCCACTCCATCATCAAATGAACCTCTATCTTGAGTCTAATGAAAAGTTTGTGATTAACCAGTTCGCTCCACCGAACAGTTCACGAATTCTATGAAAGTATCCACTGAACCGACTTCACAACAAAGATCCTTCTCAACAAATGTGCCCGACCACAACTGTTTTGAATAGAAGAGTGGTGAAGATAACCAAGCTTCTTTGATACCATCTATTTTCAATTTAGTGGTGAAGATCTCAACAACCTCTTCTTAAAAACCTAAAATGAATCAACTCTCATACCATCTATCATGTCCCCAAAGTGTTCCTTTAGATTTTGCATCTCTTGAGGATGTGTGACACTATGATGTTTCTCACTTCTTTTCTTAGAACCACCAAGTATACTCCATCCATACTACACCTATTCATGTAGAGAACACCCATACTACGTTCTAGGGTACGGACGAGCCACACTCTTACTCTAGTGCAAATATTAGATACTTAAACATTTGTTAACAACTTTAACACTTATTCTTATTTAAGCATACTTCCAGGAACATGAAGAAAACACTTGCGGAATAGACAAGAGAGACATAGATATATTGTTTGCAACACAAACCATGCCTAGCACCTGGCTATGTGTTTTTTATTGTGAAACACTTACAATATAAGAACTACGAGCTTCGTTTTCAACATGGTTATAGTCAAATGACTCACCTCACCTCACCAATACTCTATGTCTCAACTATATCCACAACCTCCTACATTCCAACTCAGACCTGACCTCGACCGCAAACTTATTGTCTCTTGATTTCCACAGACTTCACAGATTTCAGTTTTGACTCACACTTGCCTCTAATAGACCTGCATTTCCATACTTCCCTAAAATCATCCCAAGAGAAGTTCACCCCACTCTATCCACCAATTCCACATGAAGGTATCCCAATTCCTCCCATGTTGTGTGACTTTTCTCCTTGAGGGATATTTCTGCTCTTCTTCTATGCCTACCTCATAACCATAGAGCTCTTATTGTTTTCTTCAAATATCTACCAAGATACATGTCTTAGTTGTGTGCCCATGTGCTTTCATAGGCATTGAATCCATGTCAATCATCGTATCTTTATTTCCATGATTCATTTGACGTGTCCATTCATTAACTTATGCTCCTTTTCAAGGTTGGGTCAACTCCTCATGTGGGTTTGTTCAGGTGGCTTTCCCAACCGACCCATCAAACACCATGTTCCATCATCTCACCAACCCATTGATCCATGTAACTGAATCATCATATTGTGTGTGTGCATCGCTTAGGTGAGTCTAGCTGACTTACCTAAGTGAAACCCCCAATCCTTAGTCAATTTTCCTTCATTGGTGGAGCACCTAATCCTTGACCTCAACTCTTCATCAAACCATCCATTTTCTTACTTGTGTTGCAAGGAATCTTGGGAGGATTTTCCTCTTATCATGTCTCACAACCAAGGAATCCCAACTGTCCCCATATATGAACAATTAATCTCTTCATTTCTACTAAGCATCCTACCTTCCCTATATCCTTTGTTTCCTTATGTGGTGGAAGTGAACGCGCTAGAGGTTGGCATCCTAGGCCTTACAATTTTCTCTTTGTAAAATGGACTTTACAAATGAGTGGATCGCATAAAAATAATTCCTTTTCATTGTCATGTTTCAATTGGGGAATGGTTAGGGAAATGATATTTCTATATGATTGATTATGAGGTGGATAATCAAATCCATAGTCATAGGTTCCTCTTCTATCATTGGTCGTTCACCACAGCTAGGTCAATGATCACATGGGATATGTACTTCAGGTAGATTTTTATCATGGCCACATTGAAATATTGAAATTCAGAGAACATTGTTGCTAATATAGAAAAATCCCTTGTGAACAATTTTATATGGCTCTAAGAGGGAAAAGGATAGTAAAAGTCAAAACATGTCCTACAATATCTTTCCTAGTGCATGTGAAAAGGCACGAGAATATAGAATAATATTTGAAGTAAGAATCTCTTGGTTTAATGAAATATATTGAGCTTGTGCAATGATAACATGTATGCATTCCCAATTTTTTTATGACAACTATGAACAACAATGTTATAATTAAATCAACATTGATTGACTATACTTTCACTTAGACAAACAAGAAAATGGATACCTTGCACAAATTAAACATGTGAAGGGATAAATTCCACAAATTATTTATATACCAAGTGCTTGTTTTCAAAGGGCCCAATTCTAATACATACCTCAATGGTATGTATAATAACTAGGGGAAGGAATAAGAGGATAACATCTCACTAATTATTTTGTACCACAAAATTTGTTTCTCATATACACCTTACCCAATTTCTATGGAATTTTAATAAATTTTTATCCAAGGACTAGTGTGATACTTTATACATTGTAAACAAATAAATGGGAACAAATATAGAATAAGAAATCAATGTGGTATTGTATCATGAGAAAACTTTACATTGAAATCCCACACTTGCAAGGCCTATGTTCAATGGCTAAATAATCATGAATGGATATTGTTGGGTTCTACTCATCTGGGCATCGGCTCTAAGACTCAAGATTCGGGTTAACTATGACCAACAAAGACACAAGACATCGGCCCTTTTGGCGTCACCTGCTTGCATAAATGAAGTCTCACCCAAGGTATCTATTGCAGATGCAAGAACCATGCTTATGTCGTAGTAAGGGAAATGGAGGAGGATACCCAAGTCATTGTTCCTGTGTTTAGCTTATGTATGTTCTCAATTATTACATAGATTATCACATTCATTCATGAATATTGCAGCATAATCAATCAATAAAATAAATATAGTTTATGAAGCATCATACATAAACACACATAGACAAATAAGGAATTCTAGATACAATATTCTCTTTAGGCTCTTTCCTTATTCATATTATCAAATTATTATAGTCACGACTCTTACATAATATCAAGATCATTGTTCATCCTCTCACTCTTCGGAAAAACTCATTCTCACCCCACCCGTTACATATTTATACCCAAAATCTAGGTCTTAAATCCCTATTTGATCTATTCCAAAATATCACATTACAGTGCATGGAATGGCCAACTTTCGTTAACTAGTTGTTTACTTTCTTTTTCTTTTCACCCTTTATACAATTTTTTCTTCATTCTTCTATTTCTGGAAAGGAACATTGTCATCCTTTGTGATTTCTCCTTTCACTCGCTTTCTTTATTATTCTTTCTATGTGATGTATTCATCATGTGAACTTCCCTTCCTTATGATCTCTTTCTTTTGTTCATGTTCTTCTACACCCTCTCTTCTGCACACTTTATTCCCTTTGTGCCCTTACTTCCTTCTGCACCCTTTCTTCCTTCTGCACCCTTACCTCCTTTTGTGCCCTTTCTTCTCCCAAAATTGCATCCAAAAGTTCATGTCCAAAAAGACCCAACACTCACTTGTGGCTTGTCCCATGCCACTCATGCATGTTTTCTGTTCTTCCACTCTGCAATAAATTATTGCGAGATATCATTAGAGGCCTCTACCTCTGTGACAATTGTGACCTCTTGTGTTGTTATATTTTCCATGGCCTACACAGTCAAGTCAATGAGATTGTTATCTATTTACACCATGGCTTGTTTGACCTTCCCTTGTAGAGTGGCCAATTATTCAATAATATTGACTGCTTCTTCCTTCCTGGGTCCAAGTCTCTACTGAAGTACCTTTTTCTTGTCCCTCACTCTCTCCACTTTAACATATCCTTGTCTTTGAGAAAAAATGAATGTCATTCGCTCAATTGTTGGTAATTTTGTCTCCTTATATATTGCCTCATTGGAATTTTCTTTTTCTTCTCACAGTTTGGCATCTACGACCTTCATCTCAGGATCATCCATGAGCTCTTTCCACACTTTGGCACTTTATTCGCAACTTTGTGTGCATTCTTCTTATAATTTATTAATATTGGAAATTGTTCTTGTTGTCATCCTCATTCTACCTTCACGAACCTTAGGGGGCATGCTCGACTTTCTCTTCAGTTGCAGATCTTAGATCTGTTCCCTGAATCCCTTCATGACAACACCAATTTTCGACAATTGTTTCTCCATAGTGGCCTCAATGACCATAGGAACTTTTGGTACGGTATTTCATATCTTTTGGACTACATATTGCACCTTTTGTACCATATCCTCCACTTCCTCCTTTTCATACAGCGCATTCATGGCCCTTCCCTTTTCCCCCTCGCTATTCTTGAAAACCTCCTCTATGTAGCCTTTAATGTTCTTCTTTTTTTGAAGGGATATCTCATAATGTGTTTGTACTTGGACATTTTATTATCTTAGTCTTTCCAAGTCTCAGTGTGTTTCATCTCCTCTATGCTATTATTCCTACATAAATTCTACCTGTTGTTTCTCTACCCTTTGGATGGTTAGTTTAGAGATGACGATACTAAGTTGGCCCAATGTCGTAATTTGTTCTTGCAATTCTCTTGGTGGAAACGTAAACACAAATGCCTCAATCTGTATAGTTCTATTCTCCCCTAAGGGTTTTGTTAGGGTCCATCCGATGACCCTTTGTCTTTCCTAATGCTTGTTGTTTCTAAGAGTTGTTGAAGGAGTCTCAACTGATCCTAGACCTTTTTCTATTGGTCCTTGTGCTTTGGTGTAGCTTCCTCCAAAATTTCCTCAGTGGAATACCATATGAGGTACCCAATTTGATCCATATCATTATCGATCAAAATATAAAATGAGGCTTTTTGTTACACCTTAGCTTTCTCTTGCACCCGTCTTGTCTGTTATGGCTCCTTATTTTTTCCTTTGAGTCTTGGTTCAAGGAATTTATATTGACCAGGGATCTTGTCTGTGCCATTCAATGAATCCTCTTCTTATTCACTATTGTTTTTTTCCTTGTCCTCTTATGAGGGCTCTCATTTTTCTACTGGATTCCTCTAGTTGTCCTCCAAGTCACTGATTATTAAGTTCTCGTCTTCAAATGTGAACTGGTAGCTAGTTGGGAACTCTTGTCACGAAGGATCCTTTTTGGATTGAACATATATATGCTTCATGCCAGCTTGTAAGTGTGTGACTTCTCTATAGGAAACAATCGCTTCCTATGGAATGCATTGTGTTGTGTCTACTACATTCATAATGAGCTGCAAGTAGGTGTAAAAAGTTGTGTTGGTGTATGTTTTTCGACTCTTGATGGCGGAGTGCCACAAGTTGGCATACATAAGATCCAAAGGGTTCTGACATGAAGCATAGATACATTTGTAATATACGGGCTCCTGCTACCCAATTAGCACAATGAGAATAAGTTACCATGTATACTAAAATTCCATGCCCTTCTCATGGGCCTCGGTGCAATCCTGCAAAAATTGGTTAACGAGAAATGTCGTTGAGGTCATATGAATGCCTTCACTACATTTATCTGTAGCTAATATGACTTTTGTTGGTACCTCATCTCTATGAAATTTTCAGAGAAGTTTCAAGGAAAAAAACTGCATTGTAAACATGATCTCTTTGTCACTGATTCTCTTCATATCCAGACGCCTTTTCCTATGAATGTGTCATACTTGTATTTTGTGGCCTCAGAGAGGGATCACTCTCCCATTTTGTGGAATAGTAAGGATGGATATTCGCCTACTTTTCTCAACCCTGTGATACATTCAATTAGCGTAGTATCAATTGAGACTGGGGGATGTAGCCAAAGTATCCCTAGTGGAAGAAACTGAGAAATACCTTTCCACATGCATTGATTTCCATACTTCTTCTTAAATGTGGAATTTTTAATAACTTAACTTTCCCGACTTTCTCCAAGCCTCACACCCATTCTTGGGATTCCACCTAAATTTATCTTGTGTCAGGGTTAGTCTTTGTTCATAAATACTAATCCCTGGCTAGCTCATGGAATTTCTACATATCAATGATATCGTGGTCCATAAATTTCAAATTGGCCACCTTTTAGAGTATGTATTCATCACTACTAACACCCTTCGATATTGTTTCTATTAGAATGGATACTTGGAATTCACTGGTATGGTTATTGGGGGTGTGTCATCCTTCCTTGGAGATAAATAATCTCTGTGAAAAATTGTTGGTGGCACCAGGGTAAAAGTTTTGACCACCTCCTCGACCTGCACATCTACTAGTTGCTTTGATTTTTTCTTTTTTGTTGCGGGAAATCCTCTCATTTTTTGTGGTACGATTATCTTGGTATGCTAAACTAGTGGATGAGCATTGTGTGTCTATGCAGGTTGCTTAATATTTCTCTAGTAATTCAACTCTTGTTCACTTCTTCTTGCATGCTACAATGCCTTAGAGTTTCTTGCCCTCTTTTTTTTTTTTTTTTATTCATGCTAAGAATACCTGTCTCATCCTGCCTTAACTACCTTGTCCAATCTGGTGTCGTAGTTGGTGGACTGGTAACTAAATGATCCTTAATTGAAAATTTTTCCTTATGATTATCCTTTCGTACTCTTGATATGTTCATGATTTCTGACGGATTTCCTGATTTAATGATTATACAATAGTTTTATGACCTATCACGTCAGCTTCCTAATAGTCATTTAGTGCTTGAATACTTTTAATGGTCTTTGTCATTGCCAACCGAAACAATAGTTCTTTGTTGTTCTAGTTGTAGGTTTCATAGTCAGGCATGTCTGTATCTTATCTTTTAACTTTTCACAGTGTTATCATCATGTGTGATGATCAACTCAACTACACAAGTTATGATACCTTTGTATTTCAACACTCTTTTTCTTTTCCTATCGCTATTTTTTATTTCTTTTCTATCCTTATTCTACTTTTTATTTGGTTTTTCTTGTTTTTCTTGATAATATGGTAGACTTAATACAATACAAGGGTTATGGCACAATCCATATTACTGCGCAGATAGTCAACTATCTCTATAGAGTTTTAGTCAAATTTCGTTGACCATTCCTTCCAAGATTTGTCCATCAAAGGTTTGCAACCACGCAACACTTGTGTTGGTTATCTATTGGATCACATAGGGACCTAACTAGTGCATGAGTAACTTCTTTGGATGCGGAAGATACTTGTTGTCATAGAGTATTACCAAATAGTCGACTTGAAATTTTTTTGGTTTAATGTGGCGATCATGCCATGCATTCTCTCTAGTTTTTTGTACCTGTTGATGGAACCCTCCAATAAACAGTTGTTCCTTAAGTTGAACTATTTGTGCCAATATCTCCTCTATTGCAAGAGTATCAGAGAGCTTAGTGATTTTTGGAGTGCATTAGCTAGGTAGAATGAACTCAATCAACATCACTACTTCATGTCCATAGATCAACTAGAACAGTGTCTTCCCTGTCAACTTCTTACTTGTAGTTATGTATTCCCATAGTACTGGAAGGATGCATAAATCCCAACATATCTCCCTAAATTATATATCTTTGTCAAATAATTATGCAAGATATTATTAAAATCTCCCATTATTCCATTCTCCTGAGCGTGATATGGTGTACTCTTTTTATGAGGAATCTGAAAATCTTTCGTCAATGCTGCAATTGTTTTGTTCAGAAAATGCGTACCTTGATCACTAAATAATATGCACGGACCTCCAAACCTTGTGACTACATTCTCGAATAAAAACCATGTAGTATTCTTTGCAGTGCAACTAGTAACCAGTGTTACTTCCTCCCACTTGGTCAAGTACTCTATCGCAATGGTGATATATCTTTCCCTTGATCTCCTTCCTTGAGGTTTGATCAGAGGTACAAAGTCAATGGCCCACTTATCGAATCCTTGTACCGTAAATTTTTTTTTTAATGACATTTCATCTCTCCTAGATGGTTTTCCCACTCTTTGACATCCATTGCAGGAATGAAAATACTCCTTTGCATCTTTGTGTAGTGTAGGCCACCAAAGCCTTGCACATAAAATGTTTTGTGTCATTGATTTTCCTGTGTAATGTCCTCCAAAAATTCCATTGTGTTGTTCCCTTAATATCATCAACCTTTCATGTTCCAGTACACAATAAGTCAATATTCTATCTTTCCCTAACTTATACAAGTTCCCTGCAATCAACTGATAATCTTCTTCTTTCGCCCCCAATTATTTATAATTTTATCTCGAATGGGGCCATGCATGTACTTAGAAATTCCACAATGTTCGCAAAGTTATCATCCACCATCCTTATTTCAAATAACTAAGCATCTATGAAATTATCGTCTAGATTACCTACATCCTCTCATGTCAATATGCGTGAGAGATGATCTAGTCCTGCATTCATATTTCCTTGTTTTACTATGACCTCAAAGTCATATTCCTGAAATAATAACATCCATATTCATCTTATTACTCCTAATATGGGCTTGTTGACTAAGTACTTTTAGGAAAAATGGTATGTATACATCTTGAAGTGGGACCCAAATAAGTAGTGCATCAAATTTTGTAGCGCATAAACCATTTCCAATCCTTTCTGCTCTATAGTGGTATAATTCTTTTCAGATGTAGACAATTTCCTACTGGAAAACACTATTGTTTGATTGATGTTCCCTTCGTTAACTTGTGAAAGTACTACGTTAAATTCTATGGACGATGAATCTACATGTACATGGAACTCCTTGTTCCACCATGGAAAGATAAAAATGAGTGTGGTTATTAGTTTTTTTTTCAAAGTGTCCATCCCCTTATGGTAGTCCTTATTCCATTGAAACTTAGCTTCCTTCTTTAGTAGCTTTTCCATGGGTGTTGTAATCTACGCATATCCTTTGATAAATTTCTAGTAATAAAATGTATGACCCAAAGTTTCGCTTAGTTGTTTTACTCATGTCACAGGTTCCAAGACCATAATTACTACGATATTTGTTAGATCAAGAAATAGTCCTTGCTAGCATACTACATGTCCTAGAAGAATTCCAAATGGTGTACAAAATATACACTTATTTAAGTTTAGCGAAATTTGACACTATTTGCATCGATCTAACTTGAGTCAAAAAACTACTATATGATATTGAAGTAAACTTAACCTTGTCCAATTACCCAAGTAAACTTATAGAAATTTATGGATGAACTCCTTAAATGTTGCCACCACTACTCTAGAAAACACTACAATGTAATTCTTTAATCCAAATGGCATCATCGTATCTTGATAAGTACCCCAATCCATCGCAAAATTTGTTTTGTGCCTATCTTCATGTGCAATTCTTATCTTATGGTACCCAGAGAATCCATCTGTAAATGAATAAGTTTCTTAACCTACTACGTTCTCCATTACTTCATCTGTGAATCGTGTTGGGAATGGATCATGCAAGTATGCATCATTCAACATCCTTAGGTCCACGCAAATTCTAATCCTTCTTGTCTTCTTTTCATGCACCACCATTGGGATAATCCACCCAGATTATTCGACTAGTTCAATAATACTTTCATATTTCATGCTCTCTATTTCATCCTTGACCTTTTCCTTATAACTCGGGTTTATCCTATAAGGTCTTTGTCGTACTGGCTTAGCTCCAAGTTTTATTGGGATCTTCATCCTACCTATGTCCCCCTCTATCCCCTTCATCTCTGAGAATGTGGTTGGAGATAAATCAAGATATTCTCGCAATAATTATGCAACCTTCTAAATTGTTTCATCATTCCAATAATACCCTATCTGCTTGAACTTAGGGTTCTCCATTGTCCCAATGTTGACCTTCTTCATCTTGATAGGTTGTGTGTACACAGTGCATGCAAGTTGTTCTCCTTAAGACGCTCGTGTTCATTTTGTCTCAAGTATTTTTACATTGTTGGGATCCTCATCCTCATATTCTTCCTTCATCACGATATAGCATTCCAATAGCTTATGAATGATTAGCTTGGCTTGATGTGTTCTTCTTATGGGTGCTACTTCCATCATTTCTGCCTCCGAGAAGATATTTGTTCGAATGTCCTATAGTTATTCCTATATGGAAGGAGACTCATGTTCAAAATTGAACGTGAATTCGAATACTCAGAGACCAATTATTTCCAACTTGTTTTCTCCCTATGCATATCCAATTATTTGGTATGGTATCCAACGTGTGTATGAATATGTGTGTCCACTCTATTTAGGATACCGAGCACCATAAATCCCTACAACTTTCCATGTGACATGCTGGGTCGATTTATCCTATGTATTTTTGTGTAGTTTCTTCTTCCTCGAGGCCAAATCGTATCCACATTAGTGTAATGCATTTTTCCCAGTATTTCATTCCCTTTTTGTGTGCAACCCACCATCTAGTTAGAGTTGTTTTTAATAAAATGTCAATAGCTAACAATCTATGTTGTTCAGGTACCTATAACTCAAATGATTTTATAAATATTCCAAGATCAGTTATTCCATTATAACTGGGTGGGTCACATAGCTCCATTCAAATCCAGTGCAAATATCGGTTTATCCATGCACATCGTCTATTTGACACCTCATGCAGCGTCTGTTGCCAATTTTCTATATCAGATTTATAATCTGATGCACATGAAATAATACTTCTCCAAATCAACACGCCATCCATTGTTGGATCAACACAAACCCCCATACACACACTCATATTTTACAAGTGGTCAATTTCCTTCCCTCTTGTTGGCTCTATATATCACTTTCCTTCTAATGGGCCCAAAGGTGCAGTGACTTTCAGATTCCCAACCTCGAATATTGTTGCTCTCTTTTTAAAGTTAATAGTTTGTTGGTTAATGACCACCCATTCCAATCCATCAGTGATGGATATAGTTTAATATCATCTACTATCTCAATAACTTCAAAGTTTTCCATGTTACACACTCCATCTATCTTCATAGGTACTCCTGTCAGTTGCCCAATCGGGACTATCTTATGTTGATTCACAAGCATTAAATGAAAATGGCACCATACTAAGCTTAGTTTCTCCCATAATCTCCCATTTCTACTTAGGTATCACATTCACATCATATCCTAATTCTAAAATAACATTATCCACATCGTACTCTCCAATATGTGCATTGAACCCGAATTCTCTATTGGTTCTCTTCCTACGCAGTACCCGATTTACCATTATTTTTGCGATAAGGGTGTCCCTTCCTTTTGTGCAGTGATCAATAATGTTATATAACTTACTTAGCACAATTCTATCCATAATTAGTTCTACAAAACTCCTTATGAACTCCATTAGTGTACTTACATGCGCACTTTACTTCTTTGGTCCTGCTAGATATTCTATATGAGGTAGTGATGATGTTGATGCTCCCCCATTCGGTCCAAATATTTCCTTTCTTTATCTTTCATACATATCCTTCTCCTGTTGTGGATCAAATCATGGTATAGGCCCTGTCTACTTCCTTATACACTACTCTTTCTGGTTTCCTTGAGCTTCAATATCAATGCCTGTTCTAGCTCCTCCACGTGTAACAATTGCTATTTTTGGTCCTTCACTGCATATTTTGGCCGATATCATCTGCACATTCAGATTCAGATTCAGATTTGGGTTTTATCTGTATTTCCATTTCATAAATAGTTAGGGACATTCCTCTGTCTCATAATCCATTGCTATGAAATAAGTGCATGAAATACATGGATTCTGGAAATTGCGGGCCAAGTCTTCAGGATGATTATAGTTATAACAAATAATCAGAATGCGTCCTCCTCTACCAAAATTCCCTCTACCACAACCTCTATAAAAGTTTCCTTTTCTCCCATGATTGAACCCTCTCTCATTTTTATATTGTGCACTGCCTCCCTTTGCATATGTGTTCTCTTCTTCGATCCTATACATATCCAATGTATGCTCCTTTAGTAGTTTGAATGCGCGACAATCCTTCTCTTCATTTCCTGCCAACTTCCAAAAATTACAAAACAAGTTCTTGGGTATTCTATGATACTTCTATATTAATGGAAACTGAGTGGGGTGATGGCCTCATTTCTTACATATTTCTCACTATCCCCCCCGTGGTAGTGTATTTGGCACTCCAACTACCAAATATTGTACGAATGTTGGGATTTTATCGTTTTGATGGCCCTTTGTCCTACATTTGGTACAAAAAAATTATTATTGTTTCTTCCTTCCTTTGTTAAGCTCAACCAACTAAATTTTCAATGCAACAAACTATGTTTGAACTTGTGTCATCCCTCCATTATCTCCTATCAGAGATGCCTCTAGTTTCATTTCAATATCCAGTGCCTTGAGATGTGACATAACCTTATATTTAATCAGGGGCCTTCGAATGTGTGGTAGAAGTCTAGAAATAAAACATTGTTTATGTTATTGATCTAGGATATGGAAATTCAATCTCCCCATCACATCCTTAAAGCATTGATCGAAATCCCACATGGACTATGTTTGTACCTAATTTATCTCTTTTATCTCGGTGATGTACTGGGATTCTGATTTTGGATTTATGAACTCCATTAATAGTTCTTTATTAATCTCTACCAGAGTCCTCGTCTGTCCTGTAGGCATAGTGCTTTGTAACTTCATATACCATACTAGCACACAACCTCTAAATGTTGTTGCTAACTTTGAAATTTTTATGGTATCATTGCGTATGTTTTTGGAAGACCAAATTATTTCTTACACAAACAAGTCTTGCTCTAGATCCTCTTACACCACTCCCTTGAATTTAGGAAGTCTAAGAGTATTATATACTCCATCCATGTTGTCTTATGTAGTCCCTCCTCTTGGTGATGTTGTTGGACTTGGATTTTGAGTTTAACTCTATGCACTGCTCCCACTATTTTGACTGCTTCTACTCTATACTCCTCGACTATCTATGGTGGATTTTGACAAGTATTCAAATTTTATCTGTGATTTTGGTGATGGACATGTGATTGTGGATTCAACACAAGATCATGTTTGAGTATGGATTACTAGCTCTTCTATTACAGGACTAGACTGAAACCACCTTTGTTCTCCTTCTATATATGGTATCTCAATGATTCGGACTAGTGTGTAAGGTTCTATTTCCTTTGGTTAACTATGTTTTTCTTATCTCCCAGCCAAAGTATTTTTCCTCTTGTACCTTATTCCCCCACAAAACTCTCCAAAATCAAATTCTTCCTATGGTAGCCTTGTTGCATCCTCAGTCCCTTCCTTCCTTGTTCATTGATTCCTTCTCTCAGACGATCCCATATCATCCTTTGACTTGACCTATGTGCACAAATCCCTTTTAGCTATTAGAATTCATTATCATCATTTTTTTTCACATAAAAACATTTTTATCCACACATTCAATGATTGTAGGAATGTCTAGCATGGGCCTTTGAAAAAATCTCTTTATGCAACATTGTGTGAGTGAATGCAATCGACTACAAATTCTGTAACATAACCCCCTAGTATACTATCTGACAAAAAAACAATTTCTCTAGTAGTTGAGTTAGTTACCAAATTCATTTGTGTTACCAATTTAGGAGTCCAACTCTTTGGTGTTGTAGCACTAAACCTTCATGTCTTCTCTATCAATCTCTCAAGCCGCTTGGCCATAATTTTTGGAAATTCACCAAAGAAACTTTGATGCAGATATGTGAACACATACCTTTTCTTCAATAACTTGTCACTCATATGAGGGTTCTTGTTTTCTTGTCCCATGAATTCTCATTCTTTTCATTCCAACCAGTTTTTAATATCCTTCTTAGTTGGCCTCCAAAACTTCCCCTTAGTTGCAATGTACTGGTCTCGTCAATGAAACAATTTCTTGTCTTAAAATGACCTGCGCATAGGTTGTAAGACCCAAGGTATGGGTTAACTATGACCAACAGAACCACGATGCATTGTACCTTTTAGAATCACCTAAGTGCGTAGATGAAGTCTCAACCGATGTATCTATTTGGGCTGCAAGAACCAGATTTCTGCAGTAGTTAGGGAAATGGAGCAAGATACCCAAGTCAACGTTCCTTCGTTTAGCTTATGTATGTTCTCAATTATTGCATATATTATCAAATTCATTTGTGAATATTGAAGAATAAAAAATCCATAAACTAAAACTATTCTGCGAAGCATCATTCATAAACACACATAGACAAGTAAATAACACAAGATATAAGATTCTCATGAAACTCTTTCTTTATTCATCTTATCAACTTATTACATTCATGAATCTTGCATAATCTCAACGTCATTGTTCAACCTCTCTCTCTTCAGATAGACCCATTCTCACCCCTCCCATTACATATTTATACCCAAAATCGAGGGATTAAATCCCTATTCTATCTATCCCAAAATATCCCATTACATTGCATGGCATGGCCAACTTTAGTTACCTGGTTGTTTTCTTTCTTCTGTTTTTCTCCCTTTATACAAATTTTATGTTGTTCTTCTATTTCTGGAAAGGTGTATTGTCATCCTTTGCGCTTCCTCCTCTTTCCCTCTTTATTTATTCTTTTGTTTGTGTGTTGTCTTTGTCCTGCACGCTTTATTTTATTATACACCCTTTCTTCTGCACACTTTCTTCCTTCTCAATTCTTATCTTATGATACCCAAAGAATCCATCTGTAAATCAATAAGTTTCTTGACCTCCTACGTTCTCCGTTACTTCATCTGTGAATGGTGTTGGGAATGGATCAAGTAAGTATGTGTAATTCAACATCCTTGGTTCCACACATATTATAATCATTCATGTATTCTTATCATGCACTACCATTGGGATAATCCACTCTGATTCTTTGACCAGTTCAATGATACTTTCATCTTGCATCCTCTCTATTTCATCCATGACCTTTTCCTTATATCTCGGGTTTAACATGTAAGGTTTTTTTCGTATTGTCTTAGCTCCAAGATTTAGTGGGATCTTCATCTTTCCTAAGCTCCCCTCTATCCCCTTCATCTCTAAGAACATGGTTGGAAATAAATCTTCATATTCTCACAATAATTCTGCAACCTTCTAAATTTTTTCATCATTCCAATAATATCCTATCTACGTGAACTTAGGGTTCTTCATTGTCCCAATGTTTACCTTCTTCATCTCGATAGATTTTTTGTAAACAATGGATGCAATATTTTTTCCTTCTCTTTCTCTTATTCCTTCTGTCTCAGGTCTTTTTACATTCCTAGGATCCTCATCCTCATATTCTTCCTTCACCACAATATAGCATTGCAATAGCTTATGGACAATTATCTTGTCTTGATGGGAATTTCATATGGGTTCTACTTCCATCATCTCTACCGAGTATGAGAATATATTTGCTCGAATGTCATATAGTGATTCCTTTATGGAAGGAGACTCATGTTTAAAAATGAATGTGAACTCGAATCTTCAGAATAATTATTTCCAACATGTTGTCTCCCTATGCATCTACAATTCTTTGGTATAGTATCCAACGTGTGTCTAAATATGTGTGTCCACTCTATTTATAATATTGAGCACAATAAATCCCTACAAATTTCCACGTGACCTACTGGGCCGCTTTCTCCTATGTATTTTTGTGTAGTTTCTTCTTCCTCGGGGCCAAATCTTATCCGCATTAGTGTACTACATTGTTCCCAGTCTTTCATTCCATTTTTTTGTGGAACCCACCATATAGCGATAGTTTCTTTTAATACAATGTCCATATATAACAACCTTTGTTGTTTAGGTTAGGTACCTATAACTCAAATTATTCTATAAATATTCAAATCTCAGTTATCCATCATAATTGGGTGGGTCACATAGCTCCATTTGAATCTAGCACAAATATCGGTTTATCCATGCACATCGTTTAGTTGACACTTCATGCATCCTCTACTGCCAATTTTCTATACCGTATTTTTAATCTGATGCGCATGAAATAATACTTCTCCAAATCAACGTGCCATCCATTGTCGTATCAACATAATCCCCCATATGCACAATCATATTGTATAAGTTGTCAAAATAATTCCCTCTTGTTGGATCTGTATATCACTTTCCTTCTGATGGGTCTAAAGGTGCAATGACTTTTAGATCCCGAACCTCGAATATCATCTCTCTCTTTTTCAAGTTAATAATTTATTGGTTAACGAACACCCATTCCAATCCCATGAGTGTTAGATATGGTTTACTATCATCTACTATCTCAATAAATTCAAAGTTTTCCATGGTATGCACACCATCTATGTTCATAGGTACTCCTGTGAGTCTCCCAATTGAGATCATCTTATGTTGATTTTTGAGCCTTAATTTAAAACAGGCCCATACTAGCTCAGGTTCTCCCATCATCTCCCATGTATACTTAGGTATCACATTCACATCATATCCTAAGTCCAAAATAACATTATACACATTGTACTCTCCAATCTACACATTGAACCTCAATTCTTTGTTGGTTCTCTTCCTACGCAGTACCTGGTTTACCATTCATTGTGTGTTAGGGGTGTCCCTTCCTTTTCTGCAGTGATTAATCATGTTATATAACATACTTAGTATAGTTCTATCCTTCATTACTTCTACACAAATCCTTAAGAACTCCATTAATGTACATACATGCGCACTTTACTTCTTTGGTCCAGCTGGATCTTCTATATGAGGTAGCGATGATGTTGATGCTCCCCCATTTAGTCCAAGTATTTTGTTTCTTGATCTAAGTTTTTGAACTTTGAACTAAGTTTTTGAACTTTCAAAATTTATTTCAAACTCTAAAATTTCACTTAGAATCTTGATCAACCTGATTTTGAAATCAAACATCATCGTCAAATCAAAGTATTCCTCCTACAAATGTTGTAATTATGGGTCCCAATTTTTGGATTTATCTTGACATCCAATTCAGCACTACTTTCAATCTATTCATACTCTTCAAAACTTCCCCTTCTACGTGAGCTCTTTTTAGTTTTTCTTTAAGCCTTGTGAATTTGATTAAGTCATACCAAAACCTTTTGTAATCCTAATCATTGTCCCCAACTACTAAAATTGGTCCCCCTTTTCACTCATTCTCTTTTTCCTTCGCCTGATTTTTTGATCATTCACAATTGCTAAATTAGGGCCTCTTTCTCAAATTTTGGTGTAACCTTGGCCTAATTCTTGCAATCAGTCTTTATTTCTTGAATCAAGTACTATATCATAGAACTCATGTACAACTAGGTCTTCATTTGGATATTAGTCCCAATTTTGACATCCAAACTACTAACACCTAGATAATGCACAAATGCTCAAACTTAGTAAAATGGAAAAAAATAAAGTATATCCCATTTAAGTAAAAATATAAAACATTAATTATTTAGATGAGATTATTGATCTATTGTTAAAAGTCAACCCATGTGCATCATGTTTTTTTCAATAACATGAAATAAACTTACATGAATACAAAGTTAATGAAACAACTAATGAATGGATTCAAATAATTAAAAGAAAACAAGGCTCAAGCTGATAAAATATGTTGAACCCATGAATTAGCATGAGAGGCAATGGAGTTTGAATGGTAAATAAAGGAAGAAAAACCCTTGGTGTAACTTAAGGATACCAATAAAAAGAATCTAAAAGTTCAATAAGTGAATCAACATTTCAAAGGAGGAGTTAGAACTGAAAGGAATTGAACCACAAGGTGGAAATAAAAACAGCTTGATGGAAAGGCTAACTACCCACAAAGTGAACCTGATAGTCAAGTAGATAGAATAAAAGTTATTATCTTTCCTCTCCCTCTCATGTATACATAATATAAACCCAATAAAGGAAATGTTTTTTTCCTGTGCACATATGTAGATTGTTCTATAAAATATTAATTAGGAGAATCCATTAGTAGCCAGATTTCTGGAGACTCATTTTCCTGTACATTTGAGGTGGTACAATTTGAAAATCAAATAGGCTCAATATAAAGTAGCTACAGAGGTTCACCATGGTAAAAAAATACTCATTTCATGACTTCTGGTAGAGGGAACTACCCCGAAGGTGTTTCCTCTAGGAATAAATTATCTATTAATATGTCATTCATAGGGGGGTAGGATAAAAGACTCTCCCTCAAATGGTTGGTAAAGTTGGAAAATATTGATGTAATTATGATTCAAAAAAATATGGGGAAAGAAGACCCTTTCGTCCTTGACCTAAAGAATATCTAGAGTGGCTAGGATTTCTACGGTTTGGATTTAGATGGTTTCTTTAGTGGCACAATTACTAGAATGAATAAAAATATTACATTATTCAATTATTGTGTTGCATGCTCATGTATTTGTATATTTGTACATGGTAAGATTATGGGATAATATCTGACCTTTCTCAATGTAAGAACCCCAATCGTTACGACTACAAGTGAAGAAAAAAGTGCAATTTTTATTTTTACTTTTATTTTTTTAAAGAAGGAAATGAAGACAACAGTTGGACCACACAACTTGACAATGAAAACACACATGCACATCAGGCAACGAAAAACCACGACTCAACGCACTAGCACAATGAGCAATTGGGCGAAAAATGCATAAACCAAAGAAGGAAACGTGTACCCATATGACACAAACATGACAACGCCTACAAGCTAAGGAAAACATCCAAAATATCGATAGAACGGCCTCGACAACCAGTACTAGAACCTTTATGGTGCGCAAACCAAATGCATGAAGGTGTTACAAACCAAACACCAACAACAACTAAAATGAACAACTGCCCACAATCGGTAGCACAGACTCCGACCAAGTTATCATTCGCCTATATTCGTTTGGGCACGCAATGATCACCTCATCAGGAATCATGTCGTCGCCATGTGATAGGTGTGACAAAAACCATGGTGCAAAAACATAATTAGACCCTCAACATAAGATGAATTCGACGCTCTAGGAGATCAATTTAACTATCTAAACACCTGACAACTAACCCTAGCCCCCAATCGACAAGTCAACAAGACGACTATGACGCAAGGAGATTTGAATACTATAGCAGTCACACTTCTCATTAGATTCCTAGAACCACATAAGTCATGTGTTCTGTAAATTGATCCTTCTTTACCATTGATGGGATAACTACTTGTTTTGGTTTGCACTGCAAAGGAGAATTAGTATAAGAACTTAACATGACCATTAATAACACTAGTGTAATGATGAGTGTGATGATGAATTACACCATGTTCACATAGTGAGAAGTATATTCTCTAGTATGTACTAGTTATTCCCTCGTGACGCCTTGCGTACCTCAATCTTTACAAATTAAAATTTTTATTCAACAACAATTCATTGTAACCAATTCCAATTTCAAATGTTATAACTATATTCAACAATAGTTCAATGTAACTAAATCCAAATCAAAAAGTTTATTGTGCCTATATTCACAATTCCATTGTAACTATATTTGTCTCGGTGCAACAAATATCGATTTAACAATCACAAACAAGCATTAACTTTAAGTATTAAACATTAACTTTAACATTAATTATTTAACAATCTCAAGTAAGAATTCACTTCAAATATTAAACGTTAACTTTAAACATTATTGAATTAACAATCTCAAGTAATCAATAACTTTAAATAGTAAACATTAACTTTGAACACTATCGATTTAACAGTCACATATATCGCTGCCCCTAAAAGGAAACGTTGTCATAAAAATAAAATGCAGATATATAATCAACTGACAATGCAGATATAAAAATAATAGCAATTAACACAATCATGAATGTAATAAATTTGCAGTCTCGGAATGGTAAGTTCGCAGTCTAAAGCAATCACACTACATAAGTCAATACTAATTGGAATCGCTGTCAAGAATCATTACATTCATTGTATGTGCTTTATCAATCATTTCGTTGCGTTTTAATATAACAATTTTGTTGTGTTTGTTATAAGAAATCGCAGACAATACAAGGGTAAATTCGCAATAAATAAAAGGTTAAAATAGTAGCCAATAAATGGGTAAAAATGAAGGTACACCATGAATTTCACTGTCAATAAAGACGTAAAATTGCAGCCTATTAAAGAATCAATTCTCAGCCAAAAGGCAGGTAAATCCGTAGTCAATACTACTCATAATCGTAGTCTGATCATTAAAGTGAACACAAACTTATTAAAACAAACGCAGGCACACTAGTAACATCATGGTCAATGAACAACAAATTCACACTCTCTATGTTAAGTGGGATCAGACTTGTCCAAACAAAACACAGGCACACACATAAAATCGCAGAGAAAAATGTTAATGCTATCATATAAATCCATGAAATTGCAGGGCAATAAATGAAGTGGTTGTGTAATAAGATAAATATAAAATTACAGTGTTATATCACCAAGTAAAATCGAGTTGGATGTTGGGTAAAACGCCCATACAACTTAGTTGATAACTGGATTGTGCTAGGATAAAATCATGGTGGAAGAAAACAAATATTTCTCCCCTCAAATTCTAGGGTAATGATGATCAACAAACAGAGGTTAACAAGAGCACAGAGTAATGTTTCACAGTGGTAAGTAATACGACACAGACATAGTCTTGGAAGAAAATGCAGACAAGTTATATCGTTATCATTCTTAGTCAAGGAAAACACGCAATCTGGTTATTAGAACATTGTTACAAATGTTAAGGGGGGGGAGGGGTTTAATTCTATAGAGAAGGGATGTAACATCCCCATCTGGTACAACTCCTATGATGTACAACCAGTACAAGCACCCTTAATGTCATTATTAGGAAGGTAATAATGACATTATACTCAACATCGCAACACGATGACGACACAACGCATGCAACTCACGCAACAACAACATAAAGGCCTAACATAAAAGCACATCAAGCACTTGGAAGCAATGTATGACATTCAACCGACAAAAAATAAGAATGACTACCTGCGCGTCCTACCCTGCAATGGTTAGGACCTCCAGGACACATAATCAACTCTCAAGCCCAGGTTCCCATTGATTTTGACCATTTAAGGTCTCACGGATGGCGACTATTCTGAGGAACAAGGAGGTGTCTACATCCCTCCTGACACAAGCAGACCAAGCCTACTAAGCTAAGGATAATCATCCTAAAAACCCAAAATTAATTACACAAATAACTAGAACCCTTACAGTGATCAAAACCAATCACATTGAACGTTTACAAAACCACATACAAACATTAATTAATATTAAACAACAACCATTAATCAAGGCTAAAAGTTCGTTATCTATGACTTAAATTGGCATTAATTACAGATCAATTAACCAGTCTAAATTCCATCAGTCAACGAGTTACCCACCAAAATTAACATGAATTACGACTCAAATTTAGCGAGTCTGGGTTACAAATTAGGCGATATCTATAAATGCAACTAACCGTAAACTTGAATAACAACATCAACATTCTTAAAGTGGAATGCTACCTATAGCACTTATGAATAGTTAAACCTCAACATTAGTCTAGATATAATGACTGAACTAACCACACTAGCTATTTATTATCATTGAGGAGGAAACTGCCAACTAATAACATTGTTGTAGCAAATCAACAAGGTAATTACATATTTGTTACATAATAATTTATTATAGCAGTTAACCAGGCATTTAACATAATGATTAACATAATCAATTAATTGAGAAATAATAGGGTAGTTTGCATGACTATTTTCATAACAAGTATTATAGCACTAACAAGGTGATTATCATGTTAATTAACATAACAATTAATATAATAGTAGAGAGGCAATTTATATGATGGTTAACATAACGGTTAATAGTGCAAAAACAAGGCAATTTACAGAACTGTTAACCATTTAACTCGCTGCGACATTTAATCAATAAGTAGGAATATGTTGACCATTCACAGTGTTGTAGCAATTGTTCTGGCATTTAGTAAGGCAATTAATATAGCATTTAACATTGCAATTAACAAGCCAATTAATTGTAGCAATGGTTCTGGTAAATTCATGGTCATTCCAGCAAGCTCAGTCAACATTCTAGAGGAAAAATTCATGGGTAATTACAGGAAGCTCTGGCAACATTCTAAAGGAAACATCGTGGGTAATTACAGCAAGCTCCAACAAAATTCTAAAGGCAAAATCGTGGGTATTTAAACAACAATCAAAGTCAACATTTAAAGGAAATAATCATGGGCATTAAACAATGGTCTCAGACAGGTTTTGAATGGTAAAATCGTGAGCATTAAACAATGGTATCAGACATGTTTTGAATGGAAAAACGTGAGCATTTAAACAACGATCTCAGACATGTTTTGAATGGTAAAATTGTGAGCATTAAACAATGGTCTCGGACATGTTTTGAATGGTAAAATCATGAAGAAATAAACAATGGTCTTAGACATGTTTTGAATTGCAAAACGTGAGAATTTAAACAACAATCTCAGACATGTTTTCAATGGTAAAATCGTGAGCATTAAACAATGGTGCCTGTCATGTTCTGAATGGCAATTTGTGAGCATTTAACCACAATCTCAGCCATGTTTTGAATGGAAAAAAAATCGTGGGTAATTAATCAGCTATCACAGTCTCATTTGAAAAGGGAAAAACATGTACATGGACACACCAGAAGGGAATTCATGGCTATCCCTAATTAAAATATGAAAAATGATGTGCCCAAAACGCACCAGAAGGAACTCTATGTTGCCAACATCATTTCAAATGGAAAAACGTTGGCAAAATGAATACATGGAAATGAATTCATTTTCCATTGCCAGGATACCAATGCCACGTAGACAAGAATACAAAAAAAATGTTTTTCATCTCCCGAACACCAATATAAAATGCAGATAGGAAATCAAACATTCTTCCCATTGCCAGAGTACCAATACAATACAGAGAGGAATACAAAAACGTTTTTCATCTCTCGGACACCAATATAAAATGCAGATAGGAAATCAAACGTTCTTCCCATTGCTAGAGTACCAATACAATGCAGAAAAGAATACAAAAATGTTTTTCATCTCCCGAACACCAATATAAAATGTAGATAGTAAATAAAACGTTCTTCCCATTGCTAGAGTACCAATACAATGCACATAGGAATACAAAAACGTTTTTCATCTCCCGGACACCAATATAAAATGCAGATAGGAAATCAAACGTTCTTCTCATTGCCAGAGTACCAATATAATGCAGACAGGAATAACAAATAAGAACATTTTTCCATTTCTAGGATACCATTATAAAAATGCAAACGTGAAATCAATTCAATTTGTTTTTTCATTGCCAGAATACACAAAAATTTGCAGAACGGAAATCAATTCATGCTTCCAATTATATAACCCCAATACAGCGTATACAATAGTAAGAGAATGCAAGGATCTGATGGGAAAGTTCATGGAATGAATGTCGGGGCTTCTATCAGTAAAGTCATAGAGAAAACCAACTAGGACACAAGATAATCCACACGCAGAGGTCGTTGCCAGATGGCGGAATCAACAATCATCTAGGAACAAACATCAAGGGTAGCCGACTAACAGGTTCACCCTTCGCTCATCATCCTCGCACAGAAAGGTAGGGCGTTGAGATCCATAAGTATTTTAACGCTAAGGCGACAACCCTAGATCAGGCTCCTGGACCACTGCTTAGACGAGGAATGGTCAGATAGGGATGAAGGCTAAACAACCACGAAGGACACAATCAACACAGCAAGGTGGTCAAGACATGCGGGAAAACGAAGGCCATGGGAGTCAACAACCATCGAGCTAGGCTAAGGAAAGTTTCAGTCACCAATTTTAAAAAAACATCATTTTACTTTTCCATTAAATAAGTAGATCCAAGCATAAGTCCTAATACATTCTACCATACAAAAATGAAGAG
>SNQJ01S0048682.1:84336-97053 GCA_010110895.2 Picea sitchensis
TTTTTTTTTATAGAGACATAAAATTTTACCACTAGCATAGTTTAGACTTAAACCTTAAATTTTCGTACAGGGCGACATTTAATTAGGGAATTTGTTTTAAAAATTTCTTAACACGTTATTCATCTGAAGGCCATATAGGTTCATTCCTTTATCATAAACAACGCGACGTGCCCTTCAGGGTGCACTAGGTTCTCTAAGGGTGCCACTCACCTTAATCTGTTTCCCTTGGGCGATGTGCCCTTCAGGATGCACTACGTGCTTTAAGGGTGCCACTGACCTCTTGACTGACTTGGTAGACATCAATAACCCCTTTAGTCAATACTCCTCCAGGTGAACTTGTGGGAGACTAAGGGCCTCTAAGGAATAAGGCCCCTACCTTATTGCATGCCCCTTAGAATCATTGTGAGCGACTGTTGTAGTCTTCCCTCACGACATCGTGGGTCCTTTCGAACTAGGTAAACGTTAACCTACAGTTTGAGCCATGGCGGGAGTGCTAGTAGGATGTGGCAGGGCTATTATCCACACCTCTCCCTCAACATCTTTGGTAGTCGTGCATGACCCCTTTACTCCACATGTGAGTTTGGTCGACAAGCTATCGTCAGCCTGCATCATCACCAAATCATGTCAGAACATATCCATATCATAGCATCTAATAATATGCACTAATATCACAGTAAAACAATCAAACCCCAATGGTACACTCCTTGACTCGATCTGGAGTCCAATGGGTTCAATCGATGCCTCTGCATCCTTGAGGTCCAAAATCTTGCACACTCAGTAAATCGAGTCAACAACACCTGTCTATGTCAATGCAGTAAAAAAACATGTCATCAAGCCATAACGCCTCATAATCAAAATAAAAAGCTTTAATAGCATAGTAATTCAAATCACTTGCGAGCAAGTGTCCTCAAAGAATAAGTTCACTCAGTGCATGAGAGTGGGATGTTACAAGGGATCATTGTCCAGATAATATAAATTGCAGTAATAAAAGTAATAACTTTCAACCATTACATAGTAACAAATGTCACCATTGCACATTAAAAGCAACTACAAATCGTTGTGAAATGCAGAGCAATAAAATTAAATGGCCTTGTCATTGAAGTGGAAAACAACGTGGCCCATATATGATTTAAAATGCAGAGAGCATTAAGTTATTTGCAGAGAGAAAAGATAGCAATATGCATAGGTATTCAATCGAAAGAGGGCACAAGACAATCATTCAACCAAGAATAGTCAACAGGAGTAGACAATTGGTAAAAACTATCATTCGCTCATCATCCATGAACAGAAAAGAAAGGCATTACAATCTATAGGTCTATAAACATTGAAGTGACGATTATCGATTCTACTCCTGGCCGATTACTCAGTCATGGACTGATAGGGATAATGATGGAAGATAAAGCACAATCTCTTCATAATAAAAAATTAAACAAAACATAACAGTCATAGCAATCAGGGATCATGTTTCCAAGGAAATCAATTCAAGCAACGAGCATAAATCTATGATCACTTAAAGTTATCGATTAAAAATGATGAGTAAAACACTTTTATTTACACAATTAAAAGTACATAAATGAAATCACAACCACAATATTTATCTACCATTCAAAATAAACGCAGGCATACCATAGCCCAAGGTGACAACTCTGATTCATTGTCCCGCGCGGTCCTTCCATCTCCCGCTTGTCTACCGATGTGACTTCACTAGTACCTCCCATCCAACGCTAGGAGTACTCTTCTTCCCCCTGAGCCCCCTGAGCCATAAAGGGACCACGCACACTAAACCAAAGAACAAATAGAAACCAAATCGCCTCACAAGGTCGAGCTACCACTCATTCCCTGAGATGGGTATCCCAACTCCCACAAGATAAGTGAGTTAAGACAAAAAATTTGCAGCGTAACATTACGGATAAAATATCATCGGCATACTCCTCCTCGTCCATCATGTTTATCGGGTTTCTAAGTGATTTATTTCCCAAATTCCCATTTAATTTAACTTTCATTATTTTAATTCAGAAAAAACTCTGCGTACAAATGTCATCCATCCCCCTAGTTGCACCAAAAATTAATTTCATTAATTATTTAACTACCCCTATTTCCCTCTCCCACCAAAAAGCATTCCTAAAAACTCTCCTCGATGTCCCCATATTCCCTTACACATTTAAATGACTTACACCTTTACTAAATTCCTAGTTGAGTTCCTAATTAGAAAGTCCTTAAAGACAAGATTCATTACTAAGTTAGTCATTTAGATTTTTCCTTACATTTCCCCTTTTCTTTATGTTTCCCCTTTTTCCCTTAGTCTCTTATTTCTTTTAAATTTCCCTCTTTTCCCGTTTTAACTAAAACTAAAACTAGCAAGTGTAGAAATCCACCCTTCTACCCCTTTTTGTTTTTTTTTATTTAATAAACTTTAATTATCATATGAAAAAAAAAATCCTTTCCCTTTTAAAATTTTAATCCCCCAAAGTAATTTGATTTTTAATAAATTAATTGAATTTCTTACCCCCTTCTCGTCACACGTTTAATTAGAATTATTATTAAAAAAAAATTACCACAAGCATAACATAGACCTAGATTTTAATTTCCTAGGTTGGGTGGCATTTTTATTAGGGAAATTGTTTTTAAATTGTACTTATTACGTCATTCATTTTAAGGTCGACTAGGTTTATTCATTTACCCATTAAAATCACGACATGCCCTTCAAGAGACACTAGGTTCCCCAAGGGTGCCACTCACCTTTTTCTATTTTCCTTGTGTGACATGCCCTACAGGATGCACAACGTGCTCCAAGGGTGCCACTCACCTCTTTCCATTTTTCTTGCATGACATTCCTTTCAAGACGCACTACGTGCTCCTAGGGTGCCACTCACCTCTTTTCATTTTCCTTACATGACGTGCTCTTCAAGACGCACTTTGTGCCCCAAGGGTGCCACTCACCTCCTGAATGACTTGGTAGACATCTAAAACCCCTGGAGGCAATACTATGTCAGGTGATCTTGTGGGAGAATAAGGGTCTCTAAGGAATAAGGCCCATGCCTTATTGTGCGCCCCTTGGAATAATTGTGAGCAATTGTCGCAGTCTGCCCTCATGACATCGTGGGTCTTCTCGAACTAGGTAATTGTTAACCTATAGTTTGAGCCATGACGGGAGTGCTAGTAGGATGTGGCAGGGTTTTTGTCCACACCTCTCCCTCAAAGTCTCTGGTTCTCATGCATGACCCCTCTACTCCACATGTGAGTCCGGTCGGTAAGCTATCGTCAACCTGTATCATCAACAAATAATGTCATCAATAATAATCAATCACCATAACATCTAATCAGATGTACATATATCATATCAACAATAATCAAACCCAATATTCAACTCCCTGACTCGATCCAAAGTCCAAGGGGTTTCATCGATGCCTCTACATCCTCGAGCTCCAAAGTCCTGCACACTCCGAAGAACTTAGTCAATAACACCCATCTATGTAAACACACAAAATAGCATATCCATAATGCCTCATAATCATAATGAAATGCCCAATATTATAATAATCCAAATCACTTGCAAGGAAGTGTCCTCAAAGAATAAGTTCTCTCAGTGCATGCAAGAGAGGGATGTTACACTCAATGTGTATGGACTAGGAAACAATTTTGGTACAATTTGTTTTAATTAAATTGTTTAGTGGTGGATAATATCATTATTGGGGGGATGTGAATATGACTTTGAACATAGAGGAAATATGGGGCACCCGTTTCCTGGGAATATAGACTTCATCTAAAATCCTGTCAATGGAAAGATTTATCCTCATAGGGTATTCTCAAGGAGTTATAGATTCCATCAACATTTATATAAAGGTGGTGATCCTCTTGTTCTCACTTGGATGATGGTTATGTTGTGGCTTTTAAAAAACGGTATTTAGTTCATCAAACAGTTAGTTTTTGAGAGTGGAATAAAAAAATGGATCAACCAAGATGAAATATTTTATAGTAACATTTTTACAGAAGAAACAAACACGAATTTGTACATTCCACCATAACAATTTCCTATGTCATAGCACATAAAGGAAGTCGTTCAAATGAAGTTATTAGAAGCAAGAAAAATGAAACATAAGGTGTCATAAATAGTCATATTCAAACAAATTTAAATGAAATTATACCATTGATATGCTAAGCATTTAAAGGATACACATACTCAATATTTCATGATTTAATAAAAGTTAAAAACCACAAAAATCATGAGCTCCAAAATAGCTCTATGTGTAGTTTAAATAAAACAATAGTTACAAATTTGTCGTTCAATATCAACTAAAATGTGCACAAAAATATACACTACATAATACTCATGACACCTAAATGAGAAAATATGAAGGGAAGTCATCCTATTGCATTAGGATCAAGCCCTTGTGGACCATATATTAAGTAAAGGCAACTTGGAAGACACAAGGAGATGGTAAAAAATTGGCCTCACAATTAAAACTTGGATGACAAGGATTATATAAAACCAAGAAAGAAGAACCTTTAAAGGAAATGATTAAAAACCTATAATTACAAGAATGGAAGCATGGAATGGTGGATTTAGTTCCTTCTCCATTGTTCTGATTCTTTAAATAAGAAGACACATAGAAAAAACAATTGACATAATTGTTTCTTTACTCTTGAAGGTCACTATGGGTTAGCCAGTATTAATAAGACCTAGTAATAAGGAAGAATAAGTCAAATGTAAGAATACTTAATAGAATCTTCCAGTTCGAGAATATCTTTCTCTAGATTGTTCCTTTGGTAGATAGATTCAGTATAAATAGGATTCAAGGGCATAAGAAGTTTTTGTCTTGAGAATTATTTTAATTGAGTGTTACTCTACTGGAATTTTCCCCCTCTAAGAGGCAAGGGATATAATTTCCTATCAACAAATGTATTCTTTTGGTTATATGGTTTCATATATTGTGTTGTTACACTATCATTTTCTTTAGTATTTATGTTTTCTTCTATTATAATAGATATGGTACCTTACAAGTGGTATCATAGAAATTTCCTTGGAATGAAATTGTGGATTATTTTTTTCAGGGTAGAGACATATTTCGACATATTAAATCTATATAGATTTTTCATTCAGCGCATAAATCCATAGTCAAGGAAACATACATGTAGGAAATAGAAGTGGTACTTAAGCACATATTGTTGTCCACCCTTGTAACCCTTGTTGGTACCCCTTCGAGTGGTAGTACATCAGACATCACCTATATACCGATCGATCTAGATATCTTGGAGACCTTTGTAGATAAATTGATCGGTCGCCTAACTGTTATAGTGCATCCAAGAACAACACTCGAGAATATAATCTCTAATACATGGGTAATCAGGTAGTATGGCTAAGGGTATGATCTATCCTTCTTATTTGGTGCCCTGAGATATTGTGCCGAATACTTTTGTTTGACTCCTCACATATATCAGACTATTATAGGACAGGAAAAACCCTTGGGATGGAAATAGAGAAGAAACAAAATAGATAAGATCTACTATCATGCAACCTTGCCTCCTGCATTTGGGTTGTGAAATTAATACACATTTCTTCTTGTTAATAATTTGGCCAATTCATCACTCTAGTCTTATTAAAATCAGAGTATAACTCCACCGGAGTTCAAAATAAAATTCTACATTTTTCCTGCACTATTATTGATACCTATCCCATTGGATTCCTCTCTTCACTTCGATCAAAATCATACCTATCATGTTTCAGTAAAACATTTTCCCCATGGACCCATCCCCTTACCAACAACCCTATTTGGAACTCATCGCATTGAATTCCTCTCTTTTCACTAATTGTAGTTGTACCATTCACTCGTAACCCATTTCATTGTTTTCCCACATCCCCCCTATCCCATCCCCTTTGCCCACATCCACAACCAATATTGGAAACAACGTCTCACTTCCTTGAAAAAATCTAATGAGAAAAATTGGATTGATATTTCTTCCATTACTTCCAGTATTGCAAACCTCAACTCCCATCTTGATCCACTTAAATAACTTCCCACATCTATCACTCAATTGATCAACATGTGTCATCAATCCTAGGATCTAGTGAAAAATTTCACCACCTTGTTTAAGCCCACCCAAAATCCCTTCTCTTCTTCCACACCTTATAACCCTAAATGTCTTGAATCCTCCCAATCCACATATTTTTCTTCCCACACCTTTTGCATGGAGGTGAAATTTTTTTATGGTTCGGATCCCACAGGTTGGGGCACTCAAATGGAACACTATTTCTCTTTGTACGACATTACTGATTAGTTGGCCAAACTCTATTATGATTTTCTCCATCTAGATATGGAGTGTTGGAAATGGTGGAAATGGAGAAAAAATGCTCAGCAAGGGTATGTGGCTTGGACACAATTTGTTATAGATATTTATGTACGCTTTCACACTGACACACACTAGTTAGGTGATTTAAGCAAGTTGAAACAATATGGCATAGTGGGAGACTTTATAGCTTCATTTGAGTTCTTGGATTTATGCACAGAAGGCATGTCTGATGTTTTTTCGGGGGGAATGCTTTATTAGTGGCCTCAAGGATGAGATGTCTTCCCATGTCCTCATGACTCACTCTCAATGTTGGGTGGAAAATGCTAAAATATCTAAGGAAGAAAAACATGTTGTCTCTTCTCAAACCATAAAACCATCCTTTCTTCCCTCCCTAAACTGAGCACTCCAACACCTCCTTCCATGCCACTTAAGCTCTAGAAATTGACCTAGGAAGAAAAGTTTCAACATAAGTTGAAGGGCCTCTATTATAATTGTGATAACACATATTTTATGGGGTACAAGTGTAAGGAAAAAAATATTTGTATTCCCATCTCTGAGCATGTTTTGGAAGAAGCAATTGAGGTGCCCCTGTGGTCATGTTACAAGAGCCAAGTGATATTACTACACCCTTGTACCCCCCAGAAGTTGAACTACTTGTTTCATTGAATTCTCTCACTAGATTGTCTACTCCCTAAACCCTCAAGATAATTGGCTGCATTAAGCATCTTAAGGTCATCATCCTCATTGACAGTGGAAATACCCATAATTTTGTTCATCGATGCATTGCCCAAGAAACTAATTTCTATATCCTGGAAGTCCAGAACTTTCAAATCATGATTACCAATGGAAGTTCCATGAAATGTAGGGGGTGTTGTGAAAATGTGTCTCCAAATTGGTCAGTACCACATAAAATCTCATATGTTTTCTATCGACATCTGTGGTTGTGACATTGTGCTTGATGCATAATGGTTACATAATATTGGTCTCATCCACATGGATTTTAAGGAATTAATCATGCAATTTCTCCAATAGGGCCAACAATATAAGTTTGAAGGAATAATATCTAGCTCCCCTAAAATCATCAGTTCCCATCACTTTGAAAATCTCCTCAAGAAATGTCATTTCGACATTATTTCACAACTCCATTCCATTCATGCCACTCAGACACCATCTATGCATTCTGACCTCTAATCCATCATCTCCAAACATCAATTTTTTTTTCCACTCCACAAGGAATTCCCCCTTCCTTTGGTGTTCATGATCATTCCATTCCCATGGTCCCCAATAGCCTTCCTCCGAATTTTCTCCCTTACCATCATCCCTTTTCCTAGAAAAATGATATTGAGAAGATCTTTCAATAATTTCTCACCGCGGATGTTAACGATCCTAGTACCAAAACCTACTCTTCTCATGTTTTCATGGTACTCAAGAAACAAGACTCTTGGTGCATGTGTCCTAACTTTCACTCCCTTAACAAACTCACCATCAAAGAAAAATTTCCCCTCCTTGTCATTGATGACCTCTTAGAAGAATTAAGTTGTGCTCATTTCTTTACTAAACTTAATATTTGTTATGGCTACCACTAGATATTTATGAAAGAGGTATAAATTTATAAGGCTTCCTTTTTAACTCATCAAGGACACTATGAGTCCTTGTTCATGCCCTTTGGCTTGTGTAATTCTCTCTCCACTTTTGAGGGCCTCATTAATCATGTCTTCTATCCTTTTATTTTAAATATTTTATTTGTTTTATTTGATGATATTCTCATCTATATAAAAACATGGACAACCCATCTTTCCCATGTGTATCAAGTTCTTCATCTACTCTCTTAGCACCAAATTTTCCTCAAACAATATAAATGTGATTTTGGAGCCAAAGAAGTGGAGAAATTGGGTCATATTGTTGGCAAGGGTGGATTCAAGGTGGATCCTAAGAAATTTGAAGCTATGAAGTTTTGGACTCATCCCTAAGAGCTTGCATGGTTTTCTCAGTTTAACAGGATATTATCACAAGTTTTCTAAGAATTATGGAAAAATTGAGGTGCCTCTCACTACTCTCCTTAAAAAGAATGCTTTCATTTGGAACCCAACATATGATTACTCCTTCCAAGACTTGAAAGAGGCTATGTGCACTAGTCTTATCCTATCCCTTCATGACTTCAGAAATACCTTTGTTCTGGAATGTGATGTTTGAGGGAAACGAATTGGTGTTGTCCTTGTGCAAGATGGTCGACCTTTGGCCTTCACTAGAAAAAAATTGTCAGAGTGCCATTTGGGACATGTAATATATGAAAAGGAAATGATGGTCATTACATATCTTGAGGATCTATGGATCCCTTATCTATTGGGGAAACTCTTCCAAATTAAGACCAATCATCAGAGAATCAATTATTTTCTAGAGAAATGAATTTCATCCTCGGAGAAAAAAAATGGGTGGCCAAGATATTTGGATATGATTATGATATAATTTACAAGAAAGGAAAATACAATGTGGTTGTATATTCTCATTCAAGAAAATAAAAATATGAAGGGACCCTCTTTTCTCTATCCTTCATTGTTCCATATTGTCTGCATGTTGTTCGCCAATAATGGATGAAAGATCCCAAACTGTTGCATATGATCCAACAATTGCAATACAATTCTCCAATTTCTCCAAAGTACTCTTGACAGAATGAATATATTCACTACAAAGGTCTCACACATTTAAAAAAACAGTTGCAACTTAAATCCATGGTGCTTTCTGACCTTCATGCTACACCCATAGTTGGGGATTCTCGGTTTACCAAAACCTATGACAAGTTGAAACATTATTTTTTCTTGGATGGTATAAAGTAGGATGCCCAAACCTTTAGGGATAAATATGATGTTTGTCAATGAAACAATGGATAAAAAGTCAAATCCCCTGGTACACTACAACCGCTTCCAATTCCACCCTCTATTTGGAGGGATATTTCTATGGATTTCATTGTTGGGTTACCTAAATCGGGAAAGAAATAAATCATCACGGTGGTTGTTTATCATATTTACAAATATGGTCATTTCTATTCTCTTCAATGCCCATTCATTGCATTCACAATGGTTCAAATTTTTGTGGATCATATCTTCAACGTTCATGGCATGCCTCATTCTATTTTATCTGACCATGATCCAACTTTCATGGACAATTTTTGGTAACATTTGTTCAAGATATAGGGAACCAAATTTCATCTCATCGCAACCTATTAGCCCCATACTGATGGTCTAATATAATTTGTCAAAAAGTGTTTGAAAACATATTTCATGATTTTTTCATCTGCGAGGAAAATAAGTGGGCTCAATGGTTACCCCTAGTTGAGGAGTTGGTCGCTGAGGTGTAGTGAAAGTGGATCCTCTCTAGAAGCAACGATATTTTCATGTATGTCTAGCTCGTGTCTGATGTTGTTTCACATTAGATGATGCATGCCCTATTTGTCTCACTGGAGTCCTATTCTGAGCCCCGCTGATAATCTCGTCCTCTATTATGATGGCCTTCTAGATGACATCGTGCAAGGACTAGAGCATCAAAATCATAACCTTTTCGCGTATTCTGACATTAAGGCCAAACAATCATCTGTTGACCTTAAGTTTCTCGGTATTAAGGTGCAAAGCATACCGATGCAACTCCATAAAATGGGCCTTGTACTTGGACACCGTACGACTTCCCTATCGCAAGGCGCTAAAATCGTTAAGTTGATGCTCAAAAAATTCCTCGGATAGGTACCTCTTTCGAAACTATTCCTCGAATAGTTTCCATGACACATCTTCGACAACCATGTTCATTTGCGGAAGGAGCATATTCCACCATATAAGAGCGCTCCCCTTTATTTGAAAGATCACCACGCGGACCTTCATGTTGGAAGTATAGTCACGAAGTGGAAATCACATCGCCATATTCTCCAACCATGCCTCATGGCTAGGCCATCCGAGGCACCAAAGAACTTGGGGAATTTGACCTTCTCGAGTTCGTGATGAATGCTACCAATACCAACTGGAGCGCATGGTGGACCCTATAGTGGTGTCGGTGCCCTGGCCTCATTGCTTTCCAAAGGGATGATCAGTGCCTCATACATCCGCTGAAATGACCTCATCAGCCTAACCACATCATCCATTGCTATCTGATCCTGCCCAACAACCAGTTCTTTTCCCTAGGGGTTAGAACCCTCAGGCGTGGATGCTAATTCAGGCATCACGCCTCCTATAGTAGCACCCCTTCGTCTACCTCTGCAACGTCCTCCAAACATGATTACCTACACAAATACAAGTCAAATTAATTAACAACATTATAATCAAATATTACATCAACGAAATCCATAGTGATCCCAAGTCACGGGTTCAACCCAGCTCTGATACCATATCTAACAACCCCAATCGTTATGAATACAAACATAGAAAAAAGTGCAATTTGTTTTTTTTTAAATGAGGAAGGCAACGGCAACAACAGTTGGACCACAAAACCTGACGATGAACACATGCATGCAACTTAGGAAACAGACAGCCATGACTCAAAGAACTAGCACAATGAGAAAATGGGAAAAAAATGCAAAAACCAAATAAGGAAACGACTATCCACCTGAAAAAAATATGATAATGCCTACAAGCTAAGGACAACATTCACAATCCCGACACAACGGCCTCAGAAACTAGTACTATAACATCTATGGAGCACAAACCAAACACATGAAGGAATTACAACCCAAACACAAAAAACAACAACAATGAACAACCACCCACAACAGGTAGCACAAACTATGGCCAAGTTATCATTCACCTCTATTCGTTTGGGCGTGCAATGATCCCCTCATCAGGAATCATGTCGTCGCCATGTGATAGGTGTGACAACAAACGTGGTGCAACAACATAACTGGACCCTCAACACAAGATCAATTCGATGTGCTAGGAAATCAATTTAACTATCTAAACACCTCATGAATAACCCTATACCGCAATCGACAAGTCAGCACGATGACTATGATACAAGGATATTTGACTACTATAACAGTCATACTTTACATCATATTCCTAGAAGCACATAATTCATGCTTTTTGTAAACTGATCCTTCTTTACCCTTGATGGGATAACTACATGCTTTGGTTTTCACTACAAAGGAGAATTAGTATAACCACTTAACATGATCATTAATAACACTAGTGTAATGAGGAGCGTGATGATGAATTACGCCATGTTCACATAGTGAAAATTATATTCTCTAGCATGTAGTGGTTATTCCCTCGTGACGCGTTGCCTACCTCAATCTTTACATATTAAATTTTTTATTCAACATTAGTTCATTGTAACCAATTCCAATTTCAAATGTTAGAAATATATTCAACAATAGTTCATTGTAACTAAATCCAAATCCAAAATTTTATTGTGACTATATTCAGAATTCCATTGTAACTATATTTTTCTCGGTGAGACAAATATCAATTTAACAATCACAAACAAGCATGAACTTTAAGTATTAAACATTAGCTTTAACATTATCGATTTAACAATCTCATGTAAGCATTCACTTTAAATATTAAATGTTAACTTTAAACATTATTGAATTAAAAATCTCATGTAATCATTAACTTTAAACATTAAACATTAACTTTGAACACTATCGATTTAACAAACACATATATCACTGCCCCTAAAAGGAAAAATTTTCATAAACATAAAACACAGATATATAATCAATTGACAATGCAGATATAAAAATAATAACAGTTAACGCAATTATAAATGTAATAAATTCGCAGTCTAGGAATGGTAAGTTCGCAATCTAAAGCAATCACACTACAAAAATCAACGGTAGTTGGAATCGTTGTCAAGAATCATTACATTCTTTGTTTGTGTTTTATCAATCAATTCACTACGTTTTAATATAATAATTTCACTGTGTTTTTTATAAGAAATCGTAGACAATACAAGGGTAAATTCACAGTAAATAAAAGGTTAAAATAATAGCCAATAGATGGGTAAAAATGTAGGTACACCATGAATTTCGTTGTCATGAAAGAGGTAAAATGGTAGGCATTTAAGACTCAATTCTCAACCAAAAGGTAGGTAAATTCGCAGTAAATACTGGTAATAATTGGAGTCTAGTCATTAAAGTGAATGCAAACTTCTTAAAACAAACACAGGAACACCAATAACATTGCCATCAATGCACAATAAATTCGTAGTCTCTATATTTTTGGGCGGAGACTTTTCCAAAGAAAAAGCAGGCACACACATAAAATCACAAATAAAAATGTTAATGTTGTCATGTAAATCCATGAAAACATAGGGTAATAAATGAAGTGGTTGTGTAATAATATAAATATAAAATTGTGGTGTTATATCGCCAAGTAAAATGTTATGCTCTGATACCATATGTAATGAACCGCCTCGTTACCTCAACCATAGTAGTAGTAGGTGCAATTT
>SNQJ01S0048682.1:98204-123848 GCA_010110895.2 Picea sitchensis
TAAAAATCCGGATCACTCGCGAGCAAGTGTCCTCAAATAATAAGTTTGGTAAGTGCGCCAGAGCGGGATGTTACATTGGATGTTTGGTAAAATGCCCAGACAAATGAATTGAAAGCTGGACTGTGCTAGGAGAAATTTGTGGTGGAAGAACACAGAGATTTCTACCCTCAAACGTTGGGGTAGTGATGATCAACAAGCAGAGCTTAACAAGAGTAAGCAATAAAAATCACAGAGTAATGTTTCACAGTGGTAAGTAATACGACACAGACATAGTCTTGGAAACAAACACATACAAGTTATATCATTATCATTCTCAGTCAAGGAAAATAGGAAGTCTAGTTATTAGAACGTTGTCACAAATGTTAACGGAGGGGTTGAATTCTACGGAGAAGGGATTGACATCCAGATATAATAAGTTGCAGTCAAAATTGCAGTAATAATAGTAATAACTTTAAACCATTACACAGTAACAAACGTCACCATTCCACATTAAAAGAAACTACATATCATTGTCAAACGCAGAGCAATAAAAGTAAATGACTTTTTCATTCAAGCGGACAAAAATGAAGTCCATATATGATTTAAAGCACATAGATCATTAAGTTGTCCAGAGAGATAACATATAACAATACACAGAGGTATTCAATTTCAAGAGGGCGCAAGACAATAATTCAGCCATGAAGAGTCAATAGCGGTAGACAGTTGGGAAAAACTATCCTTCTATCATCATCCATGCACACAAAAGAAAGGCATTAGAATCTATAGGTTTGTAAACACCGAAGTGACAATCACCGATTCATCTCCTCGTCGACTTCTCAGGCATGGAATGATGATCTAGGATAAGGATGGAAGACAAAGAACAATATCTTCATTATAATCAATAAAACAAAATAAAACAATCATATCAATCAGGGATCAAATTTCCAAGGAAATCAATTCAAGCAGAGAGCGTAAAGCATTGATGACTTTATGTTCTCGATTAAAAATGCTGAGTAAAAAAATTTTCTTTACACAATTTAAAGTACAGAAATGAAAGCACAAGCAAAATATTTATCTACCATTCAAAATAAAAGTAGGCGTACCGTAGCCCAAGGTGACATCTCAGATTCATTGTCCCACGTGCTCTGTCTAGCTCCCGCTTGCCGACCGATGTGACTTCACCGGTACCTCCCATCCAACACTAGGGGTACTCTTCTTCCCCATGAGCCCCCCGAGCTGCAAGTGGGCCATGCACACTAAACCAAAGAACAAATAACAACCAACTCACCTCACAAGGTCGAGCTACAACTCATTACCCAAACAAGGTATCCCCACTCCCACAAGATAATTCAGTCAAGACAAAAAATTTGCAACGTAACGTTATGCATCAAATATCATCCCCATACTCCTCCTCCTCCATCCTTTTTATAGGGTTTCTAAGTGATTTATTTCCCAAATTCCAATTTAATTTAATGTTCATTAATTTAATTCAGAAAAACCTCCCCCGTACACATGTCACCCATCCCCCTAGTTGCACCATAAATTAATTTCATTAATTATTTAATTACTCCTATTTCCCTCTCCCACCAAAAAGAATTCCTAAAAATGCTCCTTGGTGTCCCCATATTCCCTTACACATTTAAATGAATTACGCCTTTACTAAATTCCTAGTTCAGTTCCTAATTAGAAAGTCCTTAAAGGTAATATTCCTGACTAAGTTAGTCATTTAGGTTTTTCCTTACCTTTCCCCTTTTTTTTATGTTTCCCCTTTTTCCCTTAGTTTCCTATTTCTTTTAAATTTCCATCTTTTACCGTTTTAACTAAAACTAAAATTAGCAAGTGTAGAAATCCACCCTTTTACCCCCCACACCTTTTTTTTAATAAAATTTAATTATCATATGAAAAAAAAAACAATCATTTCCCTTTTAAACTTTTAATCCCCCAAAGTAATTTGATTTTTAATAAATTAATTTAATTTCTTAACCCCTTATCGTCACATGTTTAATTAGGATTATTATTAAAAAAAATTTATCACAAGCATCACTTAGACCTAGATTTTAATTTCCTAGGTTGGGCGATATTTTTATTAGGGAAATTATTTTTAAAGCGTACTTATTACGTCATTCATATTAATTCCGACTAGGTTTATTCACTTACCTGTTGAAATCATGACGTGCCCTTCAGGACGCACTAGGTGCTCCAAGGTTGCCACTTGCCTTTTTCTATTTTCCTTGTGTGACATTCCCTTCAGGACGCACTACGTGCTCCAAGGGTGCCACTCACCTCTTTCCATTTTCCTTGCGTGGTGTGCCCTTCGGGATGCACTACCTACTCCAAGGGTTCCACTCGCCTCTTTCCATTTCCTTGTGCGACGTGCCCTTCAGGATGCACTATGTGCTCCAAGGGTTCCACACTCCTCTTGACTAACTTGGTAGACATAAAAAAAACATGGAGTCAATAATCTATCAGGTAATCTTGTGGGAGAATAAGTGCCTCTAAGTAATAAGGCCCTTGCCTTATTGCATGCCCCTTAGAATCATTTTGAGTGACTGTCGCAGTCTACCCTCATGACATTGTTGGTCTTCTCAAACTAGGTAATCGTTAACCTATAGTTAGAGCCACAATGGGAGTGCTAGTAGGATGTGGCAGGGTGGTTATCCACACCTCTCCCTCAAAGTCTCTGGTTGTTGTGCATGACCCCTATACTCTGGTCGGCAAGCTATCATCAGCTTGCATCATCAAAAAATCATGTCAGCAATAATAATCAATCATCATAACATCTAATCAGGTGTACATATGTCATATGAACAAAAATCAAACCCAATAGTCCACTCCCTGACTTGATCCAGAGTCCAAGGGGTTTCATCGATGCCTCTACATCCTCGAGGTCTGAAGTCCTTCACACTCAGGAGAACCCATTCAATAGAACCTATCTATGTAAACACACAAAATAGCATATCCATAATGCCTCATAATCATAATCAAATGCCCAATAGTATAATAATATGGATCACTTGCAAGAAAGTGTTCTCAAAGAATAAGTTCACTCGGTGCATGCAAGAGCGGGATGTTACACTCAATGTGTATGGACCCTATTAGGGTATGAAACAATTTTGGTACAATTTGTTTTAATTAAATTGTTTAGTGGTGGATAATATCATTACTGGGGGGATGTGAATATGACGTTGAACATGGAGGAGATTTGGGGTACCCGTTCCTGGGAATATAGACTTGATCTAAAATCCTATCAAGGAAAAGCGTTATCCTCATAAGGTATTATCAAGGAGTTACATATTCCCTCTACATTTTTATAAAGATGGTTCTCCTCTTGTTCTCAGTTGGATGATGGTTATGTTATGGATCTGAAAAAATGGTCTTTTAGTTCATCAAACATTTAATGCTTGAGAGTGGAATAAGAAAAGGGATCAACCAAGATGAAATATTTTATAGTAACATTTTTACAGAAGAAAAAAACATGAATTTGTACATTCCACAATAACAATTTCCTATGTCATAGCACATAAAGGAAAACATTCAAAGGAAGATATTAGAAGAAAGACAAATAAAACATAAAGTGTCATAAATAGTCATTTCCAAACAACTTTAGATGAAATTATACCATTGATATGATAAGCATTTAATGGAGACACATACTCAATATTTCATGATTTAATAAAAGTAAAAAACAAAAAAATACACGAGCTCCAAAATAAATCTATCTGTAGTTTAAATAAAACAATACTTACAAATTTATTGTTCAATATCAACTAAAATGTGCACAAAACTATAAACTACATAATACTCATGACACCTAAATGAGAAAATAGGAAAGGAAGCCATCCTATTGGATTAGGATCAAGCCCTTGTGGACTATATATTAAGTAAAGGTGACTTGGAAGACATGAGGGGATAGTAAAAAATTGGCCTCACAAATAAAACTTGGATGACAAGGATGGATTATATCAAACCAAGAAAGAAGAAATATTAAAGGAAATACTTCAAAACCTATACTTACAAGAATGGAAGCATGGAATGGTCGATTTAGTTCCTTCTCCATTGTTGTGATTCTTTAAATAAGAAGATACATAGAAAAAATAATTGACATAATTGTTTCTTTACTCTTGAAGGTCATTATGGGTTATCCAGTATTAATAAGGCCTAGTAATAAGGAAGAATATGTCAAATGTAAGAATACCTAATAGAATGTTCCACTTTGAGAACATCTTTCTCTAGATTGTTACTTTGGTAGATAGATTTAGTATAAATAGGAGTCGAGGGCATAAGAAGTTTTTGTCTTGAGGATTATTCTAATTGAGTGATGCTCTACTGGAAGTTGCCCCCTCTAAGAGGAAACTAACATCATTTCCTATCAACAAAGGGATTATTTTGGTGATATGGTTTCATATATTGTGTTGTTCCACTATCATTCTCTTTAGTATTTATGGTTTTTTATATTATAATAGATATGGTACCTTGCAAGTGGTATCATACAAATTTCCTTGGAATAAAATTGTGGATTTTGTTTTCTAGAGTAGAGACATATTTCGACATATTAAATCTACATAGATTTGTCATTCAGCGCATAAATCCATAGTCAGCGAAAACTACATGTAGGAAATAGAAGTGGTACTTCAGAACATATTGTTGGCCACCCTTTTAACCCTTGTTGGTACCCCTTCGAGTGGTAGTACATCAGACATCACATGTATACCGATTGACCTAGATATATTGAAGACCTTTGTAGATAAATGAATCCGTCACCTAAATGCTATAGTGAAACTGAGAACAACACTCAAGAATATACTATCTAGTACATGGGTAATCATGTAGTATGGCTAAGGGTATGATCTATCCTTCTTAGTTGGTGCCCTGATATATTGTGTTGAGTACTCTTGTTTGATTCCTCACGTATATCATATTGTTATAGGACATGACAAACCCTTGTCTGTAGAAACCCAAAACACCATAACCCTTGGGATGGAAATAGAGAAGAAACCAAATAGATAACATCTACTATCATGCAACCTTCCCTCCTAAATCTGGGTTTTGAAATTACTACACATATCATCTTGTTAATAATTTTGCCAATTCGTCACTCTAGTCTTATCAAAATCAGAGTATAACTCCACCAGAGTTCAAAATAAAATTCTAGATTTTTCCTGCACTATTATTGATACCTATCCCATTGGATTCCTCTCTTCACTTTGATCACAATCATACCTATCATTTTTCAGCAAAACGTTTTCCCCACGGACCTAGCCCCTTCCCAACACCCCTATTTGGAACCTATCGCATTGAATTCCTTTAGTTTCACTAATTGTAGTTGTTCCATTCACCCATAACCCATTTCTCTGCAGTCCCACTTCCCCCCCGTCCCATCCCCATGGCCCACACCCACAACCAATATTGGAAACAATGTCTCAGTTCCTTGGAAAAATATATTGAGAAAAATTGGATTGATATTTCTTCCATTACTTCAAGTATTGCTAACCTCAACTCCCCTCTTAATCCACTTAAATAAATTCCCACATCTATCACTCAATTGATCGACATGTGCCATCAATCCTAGAATGCAGTGAAAAACTTCACCGCCTTGTTTAAGCCCACCCAAAATCCCTTCTCTTATTCCACACCTTATAACCCTAAAGGTATTGAATCCTCCCAGTCCACATCTTTTCCTTCCCACCCCTTTTGCATGGAGGTGAACAAATTTTATGGTTTGAATCCCATGGGTTGGGTCACTAAAATGGAATACTATTTCTCTTTGTATGACATTACTGATTAGTTGGCCAAAATCTAGTATGGTTTTGTCCATCTAGATATGGAGTGTTGGAAATGGTAGAAATGGAGAAAAAATGCTCGCCAAGGGTATGTGTCTTGGACACAATTTTTTAAAAATATTTATGTATGATTTCACAGTGACACACACTATTTAGGTCATTTAGGCAAGTTGAAACAACATGGCATAGTGGGAGACTTTATAGCTTCATTTGAGTTCTTGTATTTATGCACAGAGGGCATGTCTAATTTTTTGGGGGGGGAATGCTTTATCAGTGGCCTAAAGGATGAGATGTCTTCCCATGTCCTCATGACTCGCCCTTAGAGATGGGTGGAAAATGATAAAATATATAAGGAAGAAAAACATGTTGTCTCTTCTCCAACCATAAACCATCCTTTCTTCCCTCCCTAAACCGAGCACTCCAACCCATCCTTCCATGCCACTTAAGATCTAGAAATTGACCCAGGAAGAAATGGTTCAACGTAAGTTGAAGGGCCTCTGTTATAATTGTGATAACACATATTTTATGGGGTACATGTGTAAGGAAAAAAATATTTTTATTCCCATATCTAAGCATGTTTTGGAATAAGTAGTTGAGGCGCCCATGTAGTCTACTTATGAGAACCAAGTTATATTACTCCACCCTTGGACCCCCCAAAAATTAAGCTAGTCATTTCATTGAATTCTCTCACTGGATTCTCTACCCCCTAAACCCTCAATATAATTGGCTACATTAAGCATATTAAATTCATCATCCTCATTGACAGTGGAAATACCCATAATTTTATTCATCGATGCATTTCCCAAGAAACTAAATTCGATATCCTAGAAGTCTAGAAATTTCAAATAATGATTACCAATGGAGGTTCCATGAAATGTAGGGGGCATTGTGAAAATGTGTGTCTCCAAATTGGCCAGTACCTTATAAAATCTCATATGTTTTCTATTGACATGTGTGGTTGTGAAATTGTGCTTGATGCAAAATGGTTACAGAATATTGGTCCCATCCACATGGATTTTAAGGAATTAACCATGTAATTTTTCCAATAGGGCCAGCAATATAAGTTCCAAGGAATAATCTCTAGCTCCCCTGAAATCATCAGTTCCTATCTCTTTGAAAATCTCCTCAAGGAATTTCATTTCGACATTATTTCACAACTCGATTCCATTCATGCCACTCAGACAACATCTATGCATCCTGACCTCTAATTCATCATCTCCAAACATCAAAATTTCTTTTACACTCCCCAAAGAATTCTCCCTTCCCTTGGTTTTCATGATCATTCCATTCACATGGTCCCCAATAGCCTTCCTCCCAATTTTCTCCCTTACCATCATCCCTTTTCCCATAAAAATGAATTTGAGAAAATTGTTCAATAATTGCTCACCGTGAATGTTATCGATCATAGTACCAAACCCTACTCTTCTTCAGTTGTCATGGTACTTAAGAAACAAGGATCTTGGCACATGTGTCATGGCTTTCACTCCCTCAACAAACTCACCATGAAAGAAAAGTCTCCCATCCTTGTCATTGATGACCTCTTAGATGAATTAAGTTGTGCACAATTCTTTACTAAAGCTGATATTTGTTATGGCTACCACTAGATATGTATGAAAGAGGTAGAAATTTATAAGGCTTCCTTTTAAATGCATCAGGGCCACTATGTGTTCTTTTTCATGCCCTTTGGCTTGTGTAATTCTCCCTCCACTTTCAAGGGCCTCATTAATCATGTCTTTTATCCCTTTATTTGAAATATTTTCTTAGTTTTCTTTGATGATATTCTCATCTATAGTAAAACATGGACAACCCATCTTTCCCATGTGTATCAAGTTCTTCATTTACTATCTTAGCACCAACGTTTCCTAAAAAAATCTAAATTTGATTTTGGAGACAAAGAAGTGGAGTACTTGGGTCATTTTGTTGGCAAGGATGGAATCAAGGTGGATCCTAAGAAATTTTAATCTATGAATGTTTGGCCTCATCCCAAGAATATTAGGATCTTGCATGGTTTTCTAAGTTTAACAGGATATTATCACAAGTTTGTTAAGAATTATGGAAAAGTTGAGGCGCCTCTCACTACTCTCCTTAAAAATAATGCTTTCATTTGGAATCCAAAAACTGATCAATCATTCCAAGCCTTGAAAGAGGCTATGTGAACTACTCTTATCATGGCACTTCATGAATTCACAAAGACCTTTTCCCTGGAATGTGATGTTTCAAGGAAACGAATTAGTGTTGTCCTTATGAAAGATGGTCAACCTTTGGCCTTCACTAGAAAACAATTTTCAAAGTGCCATTTGGGAAAATTAATATATGAAAAGGAAATGATGGCCATTGTACATGTTCAATATCTATGGATCCCTTATCTATTGGGGAAAATATTCCAAATTAAGACCGATCATCAGAGCCTCAATTATTTTCTAGAGAAATGAATTTCATCCCCAAAGCAAAAAAAATGGGTGACCATGATATTTAGATATGATTATGATATAATCTACAAGAAATGAAAATACAATATGGTTGTAGATTCTCATTCAAGGAAGTATGAATATGAAAGGACCGTCTTTTATCTATCCTTCATTGTTATATATTGGCTCCAAGTTGTTCGCCAATAATGGATGCAAGATCCCAAACTATTGCATATGATCCAACAATTGCAATACAATTCTCAAGTTTCTACAAAGTACTCTTGACACAATGAAGATTTTTGCTACCAAGGTCTCATGGATTTAAACAAACAGTTGCAACTTAAATCCATGGTGCTTTCTGACCTTCATGCTACACACATAGTTGGGCATTCTTGGCTTACCAAAACCTATGACAGGTTGAAGCATTATTTTTTCTTGGATGGTATAAAGAACTATGTTTTAACCTTTAGGGAGAAATATGATGTTTGTCAATGAAACAATGGATAAAGAGTCAAATCCCCTGGCACAATACAGCCTCTTCGAATTCCACCCTCTATTTGGAGGTATATTTCTATGGATTTCGTTGTTGGATTACCTAAATCGTTCAATTAATAAATAATCATGGTGGTTGTTTATCATATTGCCAAATATGCTCATTTCAATGCTCTTCAACACCCATTCATTGCATCCACAATGGTTCAACTTTTTTTGGATCATATCTTCAAGGTTCATTACATGCCTCATTCCATTTTCTCTGACCATGATCCCACTTTCATGAAAAATTTTTGGTAACATTTGGTCAAGATATAGGAAACCAAATTTCATCTCATCACAACCTATCAACCCCATACTAATGGTCAAACTGAATTTGTCAAAAAGTGTTTCAAAACATATTTCACGATTTTTTCATCTGAGAGGAAAAATAAGTGGGCTCAATGGTTACACCTAGTTACATGGTGGTACAACATTTCTTACCATATAACTACTCGCATGACTCGTTTTGAAGTATTATATGGAAAAAATCCACCTTCAGGTCTCTTATACATACCCGATGTCTGTAAGGTTCAAGTATTTGACCAAATCCTTATAGTTCGAGAGGAAATTCTCAATACCCTCATAGAGAACTTGGTCATGGATCATAATTCCATGAAGCGACAAGAAGATAAATGTTTCTCAGAGCATCAATTTCATAAAGGGGACTAGGTGTTACTTCAACTGCAACCTTATAAGAAGACTTCACTCAAGGTTGACCATTGTTAGAAAATGACCCTAAAATTTTATGGTCCTTATACCATTCTCAAGCATGTGGGACAAGTGGCCTAATAATTATATTTTCCAAGTCTTTCTATAGTCGATATTGTTTTTCATGTCTCGTGCTTAAATAAGTGCCAAAATCAAAATATTCTTCTCAAATTGGATGAAGAAAGCTCCATCTAGTTGCAACCACAAGCAGTATTGGACCAGTGCGAGCATCATCTTCATCAATGCACCATCAAGGAAGTGACATTATTTTGGAAAGATACAACTCTAGTAGATGCCACTTGGGAGCCAACTACCATTCTGCAACAATTTCCTCATCTCAAGCGTTAAGGACAAGGTTGTTTTTTAAGGGGGATGGCATGTTAGGGACCAAACCCCCGTAACCCTTCATAGGGGTATAACAATATAGTTTTCATGTGATAAAGGCCAATATTAATATGGCCTAGTAATAAGGAAGAATATGTCAAATGTAAGAAGACCTAATAAAAGCTTCCTCTTCTAGAAGATATTCCTCTAGATTGTTATTTTGGTATATATAATTAGTATAAATACGAGTTGAGGGCATGTTAAGGCTTTGTATTCAGAATTATTGTAATTGAGTGCTTCTCTCTTGGAGGATTCCCCTTTGAAGAGGAAAGTGAACATTGTTTCCTATCAATAAAGGTATTATTTTGGTGTTGTGGTTTCATATATTGTGTTTTTCTGTTCTTATTCTCTTCACTATTTTTGTTTTCTTCTATTATAATAGATCTAGTACATTACACCTTGAGGGCCTCTATGTCATAGCTCCACTTTCATTTTATCCTTTTTTCTTATTATTTACTGTTTGAATCTGTATCTGACTATATTTTCTATCATAGTTATCATAATGTAGAATAACAAACTCTTCCTAAAAAATAGTTGATTTTTCATGGGCCAACTCCTTTGTGATTAATTTACTTTGAGATATTTGTAGTATGGACCATGCAGGAACTTCATTAACTTCATTGAATTTAATATTTGCCACATTTTCTTCCAAACACCCAAGGTATTGAGTGCTACCTCCATCCATATTTGTTTTACTCTTTAGAATAGGAGTGATTGTATGTGTTATATTCAATTGATGTCAAGGAGGGTCCCTATAAACTCCATCAATTGCATGTCCTTCATTATTCTCTCATCCTTATACATTAATTTTTAATTTTTTTTATGACCGGAAGAGGAAAAATTATTGGACTGATGAAGAGAGCCACCATCAACACTAGTGGTGGACCTACCCCCCTATTTGTGCTGAGGTTACTTATATTCTTCTTGGAGAGAGACACTATTTGCATAAATATTTGAAATTTCCTATGTATTAGCATCATCACGAGTCACTTTATTCTTCTTCTTATGAACTGCTTTAGTTGCAGTGGCTACAAAATTTGCTTCAACATGTGTATCATTGTTATCGTCGACTCCCTCTATTATTTCCTCTAGCTTAGTAAAAATCAAACCATAACCAATTTAAATCATGTGACCCATGAAATCCCCTTCAATATCAAATCTCGTCCACGATTCACCTCCTTTATGTTGAAGGAATTAAATAATCCAACCATCTTAGCCAATCTAGATGAATTTTTAACTAAAATATCAACAATTTTGAAAGGCATGGTGATGAACTACTACTTTCTCCTTTTATCGAAAAACACAAATCACATTATGTACTGTCTATATAGTTCATAAACAAGAAATTTATCACATACAAAATGGGGAAGAACAAATGGATTTCCTTGAAAGATAAAGAGTCATATGTTTGTTAATTCTTCTTCAAATATACATACTCCCTTCACTATAAGAAATCCTAAGGGTGCCTCTATCAACTTGTTGAGTTCCATCTCAATAAGCATACTTTTGCATTCTCTAAAAAAATAATATTGTATTTCATCGAAATGAAATGGTGCTTTATTCATCCACAATATTGGATATCATAATTGAGTAGGGTCCTCATTGAAATTGACATTGGCCCTTGAAGGATATCCTTCAAATGTATTGCAATAAATTAAATAAAGGACATGGTAAGAGAGCTTGTACAACCTCTTAGTATAAATGAAGTTGGATATCTGGTGGGAAATATGATTAGAGATCATTTGGGCCCAATCGAAATCATCCCTACTCATATAGAGTAATAAATAATGTATAGGACATACCTAGGGACAAAAGTAGACTAATCTTGAATAAGCAGGTGTCCAAAGATCCATGGGAATTTCCTATATGTTTGGGACAACATGTCGATGTTAATATGATTAGGACCAGTTGGCCTAACAAGATATTGAGCCAACAAATCCTTGAACAAACTCATCCCGCAACCATGAGTGATCCAAGTTGGATTTGACAAGAACAACTAGATTTTGGGACGGGCTCTAGGATGATCAAAATGGGAAATGTTTAAGGCTAACGACGATGAAGCATATTAACTTATTGGCATGAAGGTCCCCATTCCATCATGATTGGTATGCTCTCTTGTATTCAATGTAGTCGAAGTCATATGAGTTGTGAAATTGGGCAACAAATTATTGTACATAAAGAAATAATGTATTATAAGAATATCGGATTTTCATGAGTTTTTTTCCCCAAGGAGAAAATAAAATAAACAAAGAGAATGAGATGAAATGGAATGAATAGAAGATAAGTCAATAGGGATGCCTAGCCTTCCAAATATCCTCCCAATACACTTATTCTCCTATATCATGTTTCCCCACAAATAAAAAAGTGTTATTTTTCCATGAACGATGTGAAGAGGTTTCCCAGATGTCATTGAGGATCATAGAGATGAACTAGGGAGCCTTTAACTTACCCATTGTTTAATAATAAATATCTTTGTTGAAGCCAAAAGAATATTGTTTTTCGCATTTAGGTTTATAGGGTAAATTATGAGTTTTGTGATTTTTTTTGTTGTATTTTGATTTTCTTATCTATGGCAAGAAATGTTTGCACTATAATTTAATGATAAATTGTGTCCACTAAAAATTGATGGTGGTCTACAATTTTCTTTCACAAAGAGAAATATATTATAGTCAACATTGAATTCCTTCATCTTTAGATGAAATTCCCCTAGGGTAGTAAGCCAGTCTAACAACTATTTAACCACGCTCGTACATCCATTTTGAATGTTAGAAATCAACAACTCTCTTTCCAGAGCTATGTCTATTTTCTTGGTGATTTCTAATTTCATTACAAGATTCTTTCAGGATTTTATCTCACTCCTAGAGTAATTGTTTGTCCTATTTGGTGTCTGCACTTTGCTCGTAGGTTGTACAACATGTTCTCGACATTGTTGGGGGATTTAGTTTTTCCCACAACTCGTACACGGGCCATACTAAGGAGTATTGTTTTTTTTATCATTTATTTTTTCCATGATCCATATGCATGATTTTCGTCTTTTCCATTTACCTAATACATCCCCCATATGTTTTTATATTTTATGGGTCAGCCCACTCACCTTTCATATGTTTTTTAATTTCTCTAGATTTCCAAATTCACCTATATATGTCTTATTTGATGTTGAATATTAATTTTTCCCTCTACATATTTGTTTTTAACTATTGGCTGACTTGCCATACTTAGTTATTTTATTCTTTCATTTTTTGGGTGATTTCCCTTCTGAATAACTCATTTGTCCCTCAATTCAATTGGTATTCCATACTGACATTTTTCCTCTTACTTATTCATATGACAATAATTACTAGTTGACTAGATATTCCCTATGTGTGAATGGGTTTTCTATTTGGTTTATTCATTCATTGGAGCATTCGAATGGTCCAACATTCCATCGACCCTATTATTAGGTCCTTTGGATAGGAAAATTTTCAATCGACTCGACCATTGTAGAATTCAACCAATGTAACATTTGGTCAACCAGAGCCTTGGGGAAGTTGATTGGTTAGTTAATAAGATAACTTGACTTGCGGGTGGTCGATCGACTAGTCTTTGGGTTGACTCCACTTTTGAGTGGTCGACTGACCATTCTTTGGGTCTACTCAAATTGTGTCTTGGCTAGTCGAGTTTCCATAATCTAAACAGAGACAAAATTGTAGTTTTTTTTGCATATATTTATGTGTTGATGATAAGAATAGGATAAGAATATGATATAAACCTCGTGTTTATGAATCAAATGGTATCATAGAAGAAGTTCAAATGAATTTAGTGATACCTATATGGTAAGTACCCATAGTGATTACAAAAGAAGTGGAAAATATTGTTTTCTAGTGCTAGAGAGAAGTAGAGCACCAACAATGATAGGGTAAGATTATGGAGAAGATAAGGAAGAATATACCAAGGTTAGTTGGTTTGGTTGGTTTGATTTGAGAAAATTTTGACCAAATTGATATCGATGTTGTCATGGCTACTAGAATCACAGTGCAAATAAACTCCATGAATAGAGGCTTGTCATGAATATCCCAAGAGGGAAGAAAATTGTCTAGAGACAGAGCGTAAGACTAACTCAAAGAAGGGAGAGTGCAACTATAGTGAGACATAGGTACCTTTCCATGTGGAGGCCAAGATGGAAATAAAGTGATATGTTGGGGAATTGGATTTCATCATATTTAACCAATGGATACACCAAATGGAAGTATACTTCATTATGTATGAACTAACTGGAAAACAAAAAGTTGTTTTTTTCTCAGTTGAAGCTTGAAGGCCATGATTTGGCATGGGGGGAGGGCGATGAAGTAAACATAGAACTGTGAAAGGAACCACCAGTGACTGATTGGGAGGTGTTAAAGGACATGATAAAATCCCATTTTTTCCCAATAGGATATGAGGAATATGAAAAAATATTATTTCATTACTCAGGTAGAGACAAGAACAATTAGTGTAGGATTTCACAACATAGTTTAGGAAGAGATAAATTCAAATGGGAGTCTCTCTCAAAAGTCCAGACATGTTAGTCAATTATTTAGGGGAATTTTTACCTCAAATCCATAGACAACTAGTGTTATTTATACCTAAAATGACTAATGAGGCCAATATTCAAATATAGTACTTCGAGGGAGAGAACTGTAAGCAGAAAATAAGTATGAATAGGAAAGAAGAACCACAAGAAAAACAAATAAAGATGAAAAATAAGAAGAAGTGGAATGAGAAGAATATCAAGGAATAAACACAATAAGAAACACCTTCCTCACAACAATTTAAAAGATGCGATAGAAAGCGACACACTAAGGATAAATGTTGTAAATTACACCTTCATAGGCACCCTAAATATTTACAGAATAAAAATAAAAAATAAAAAATAAAACATTGATATGAGTGGATGTTGAGAAACGGGTGGATAGAACCTTATACCTAGAAGGGAGGATTAATTGCACCAATCCTCATAAAGGGGTGGAATTAGTGGGTTTTATTCATGAGAAAGATAAGGACATCACCTCACTCTTTTATATTAAAATCCACATGAAACAAATCAAGGTGAGTTGTTTGTTTGATCCTAGTTCAAATCCAACTTGATATTTACACAACTGGTTGAGGATCTTACGAAAATGACCCAATGTCATCTGAATCCATACTCCCTTGGTTGGGTAAGTTAATATGTGGAATTAAATGTGATCAAGTAGTCAAAATTTAAGTTTTTCATCATTCAAAAATTTATTGATGAAGTACTTGCAGATGTGGTCCCATTGGACATATGTGGATTCATATTAGAAATCCCATATTTTTACAATATGGATGCCATTTTCATAACGTGAGGTAACCTGTATAGGTTATAAAAGAAGTAAAAATCATATTACGTAGATGAAAACAAGGAAAAATCTAATCTCTCTATGATTGATTCTTATTGGGTTAGAAGAAAAATGAGCAGTACAAAGAAGTTTATCTTGTTGTTCTTAAGAGAAGGAAATAAGAAAGGAGAAGGAAGTGAGTTGGGGATGAAGGAATCCTTGGAAAGATTCAGTGGTGACTAGCATCAATAACTATAACATTTGATTGAATCCTACAAGGAAGTGTTTGAAGAGCCTTAGGGGCTGCCACCCATGTGAAATTTTGGACATGAGATTTAGTTTTTGTCACAATCACCACTTCCCAATATTGGACTATATAGGAAGTCCATCATTGAAGAAGATGAAGTAAAGAAGTAACTAAAACAATTTTTGGAACATGGAGTCATCATATTGAGTATGTCGCCAAGTGGTTCGTCCATCATCATGGTTCCAAAGAATGATGGAAGCCTGAGAACGTGCATTGACTATCATGCCTTGAATAATATCACCATCATGTGTTAGGGTCCTAACCCGCGCATAGGTATATCAATATATTTGGATGTAATAAAGGTCAATGTTAATAATGCATTTCAATAAAATAGAATAAGACGGATGTAAGAATACCTAATAGAATCTTTAACTTTTAGAAGGATCTTCCTCTAGATGCTTCTCTTGATAGACATATTTAGTATAAATAAGGGTCGAGGGTATGGAAACCCTAACTTGGAGATTATTGTAATAGAGCGTTGTTGAACTGGAGATTGCCCCCTCGAAGAGGCCCGTGAACATTTCTTTCTGAATCAAAGTGCTATTTTTGTTGTAGTTCTTATATCATTTCTATGTTATTGTGGAGATTATGCTGGTTATATTACTATTATTCTTCCATTTCTAGCATTTTATTTCTATTCTGCATACTTTTTATATCTGGTATATTACAAGTGGTATCAGAGCACTTTCCTTGGCATAAATTGTGGGAATTGTTTTTCAGGGTAGAGACATATTCCAGTGTCTTTAAGCCATAGAGATTTGTCATTACGTGCATAAACCCATAGTTGAGGGATTCATACACACAAGAAATACAAGTGGTTCTTAAGCACACATCTGTTGCCCACCCTTGTAACCCCTGTTGGTACACCTTCGAGTTGTAGTGCATCAAACAACACCTGTGTATGGATCGACCTAGATTTCCTAAAGCCCTCTTTAGATAAACCAATTGGTCACCTGACTGTTATAGTGCAACTGAGAATAGCACTCGGGAAGATACTCTCTAGTACTTGGGTAGTCGGGTAGTACGGCTAAGGGTACAGTCTATCCTCCTTAGTTAGTGCCCTGAGATATTGGGCCGAGTATTACTGTTGGACCCCACATGTATATCAAAGAGCTATAGAACATGGAAAACCCTTGTCTGTAGAACCCTTGAATAAATAACATTTGGGGGAAAGAAACATAAACAAATTAAAACTGACAAGATCTATTGCCACGCAACTGTGTTCAGGTTGCCATGTAAATACACATTTCTTTTTGGTTAATCATTTGGGGATTACATCGCCATAGTATTCTTCAAACCACAGTATTCCATTGGATTCATCTGTTCACCCTTATCGCATTCATCCATATCATTTTTCGGCAAAATTTTTGACCCCGTCCACCCCTTTTTAGTTCACCCATCCTCATGGCCCATACCCGTAGCCAAGACCTCGAAACTCTCTTCAACACCTTGCAATATGGTTTCCTTGAGACCCAAAAAGAAGTGAAACAACTTAGTGCTACAGTTTCCTCCATCGATTCATCCATCAATACAACCATAAATACAACCATGAGGTCCTCAATGGAGGAAGTCAAACAAGAACTGACCCCCCATCTTGAATCTGTATTTGCATCACTCTGCACCAAACTAAAGATCCCTACAGATGAGCCTTTCTCTGATGCACCTCCAAATACTGAAGGTGAACATTCCTCCCATTCCCATACCTTTCAGCCGCATCACTTTCAGCATGACCTACACCTTCTGCAGGTGGATGTGACCAAATTTGATGGCTTGGACCCCACTGGTTGGGTCACCCAAATGGAACATTATTTCTCTTTATACGACATTACAGATGACTTGGCCAAACTCTAGTATGGTGTTCTCCATATAGATCAAGAACGTTGGCAATGGTGGCAATGGAGAAAAACTTCTCATCAAGGTTATATTGCTTGGACCCAAATTGTGACTAAGATTTATGAATGCTTTGACTTTGAAACCAACCATTTGGGCCATTTTACAAATTTGAAACAATCAGGAACAATAGAAGACTTCATAGCTTCCTTTGAGTGACTGGATTTTCGAACAGAGGGCATGACTGATGCTTTCTTTCGAGAGTGTTTTATCATTGGCCTCAAGGAGGAGATGCGGGCCCATGTCCTCATGTATCGACCTTCGAGTTGGGTGGAAGCTACTAAAAAAGACAAAGAAGCACAACATGTTTTATCCTCTCAAAACCATAAACCCTCCTTTATCCCTTGCCCTAAACCCATAAATCCCACTACGCCCTCCACCCCATTAAAGATCGAAAAATTGACTAGGGCTGAAATGGATGAACGCGAACTCAAAGGCCTTTGTTATAATTGTGATGAAAAATATTTCCCAGGCCACAAGTGTAAGGAACAAAATAATTTTATGGCCATCTTTGAGGATATTTCGAAAGAGGACATTGAAACTCCCCTTGTGCCCGAGTCACCTAAAATCACTCACATAACCCCTCCCTCAGACCCTCCTGAAGTGGAACCGATCATTTCCCACAATTCTCTCACTGGCTTCTCTGCCCCCCAAACCCTCAAGTTAATCGGTTACATCAAGCATCAAAAGGTCATCATTCTGGTTGATAGTGGAAGGACCCATAATTTTATTCATTGCCGCATTTCCCAAGAAAATCATTTCTACATCCATGCCGTCAATAATTTCCAAATCATGATTGTCAATGGTGGTTCCATGAAATGTGGAGGGCATGTGAAAATGTGCGTCTCCAAATTAATGACTACCACCTAAAATCCCATATGTTTGCTATCGACATGGGTGGTTGTGACATTGTGTTGGGTGCAGACTAGCTAAGGACTTTGGGTCCCATTCTCATGGATTTTAAGGCATTAACCATGCAATTTGACCAGGAGGGCCACCAATATAAATTCCATGGCATCATTGTTGGTTCACCTGAGGTCATTAGTTCCCATCACATGGAAAAGCTGCTAAAAAAAGGTCATTATTGTGTCATTACCCAACTCCATGCCATACAAGAAACATAGACACCCCCTGTGCCGGAAGACCTCGAAGCCCTCCTTTCTAAACACCAAATGGTATTTTCCACTCCCCAAGGACTCCCTCCTTCCTACAGTGTTCATGATCATTCCATTCCCCTTGTACCCGGAAGCCTTCCTCCCAATATATGTCCGTATCACCGCCCCTTTTCACAAAAAAATGAAATTGAGAAAATGGTCCAGGAACTCCTTACTGTAGGCATTATCCACCCTAGTATGAGCCCTTACTCTTATTTTGTAGTCATGGTCCTGAAGAAAGAAGGTTCTTGGAGAATGTGTCCTGACTTATGTGCCCTCAACAAACTGACCATTAAAGACAAATTTCCCATTCATGTCATTGATGACCTCCTGGATGAATTGATTGGCACCCAATTATTTACTAAACTTGATCTTCACTCGGGCTATCAGCAGATATGCATGAAGGAGGCAGACATTCCCAAGACGACCTTTCGAACTCATGAGGGTCACTATGAGTTTTTGGTCATTCCCTTTGGCTTGTGTAATGACCCCTCCACCTTCCAAAGCCTCATGAATCATGTCTTCCATCCTTTTCTCCGTCATTTTGTATTAGGTTTCTTTGATGATATCCTAATCTATAGAAAATCCTAGACAAACCATCTTTCTAATCTGGATCGAGTTCTCCATCTACTCTCTCATCACGAAATTTTCCTGAAATAGTCTAAATGTGCTTTTGGTGCCTCAAAAGTAGAATACTTGGGTCATCTTGTTGTCAAGGATGGCGTGAGGGTGGATCTAAAAAAGATTGAAGCTATGTAAGACTGGCTACACCCAAAGACTCTCAAAAGATTTCATGGATTTCTGGGCTTAACAGGGTATTATCGCAAGTTTGTTAAGAATTATGGCAAGATTGTAGCACCTCTCACGACTCTCCTCAAAAATAACTCTTTCACTAGGACTCTAGCTGCTGCTCAAGCTGTTCAAACCTTGAAGACGACCATGTGCACCACTCTGGTTTTGGCCCTTCCTGATTTCACAAAGACCTTTGTGTTGGAATGTGATGCCTCAGGGAAAGGAATCGGTTCTGTCCTTATGAAAGAGGGTCAACCTTTGGCCTTCACCAATAGGAAACTATCTGAAAGGAATATGGGAAAACCCATCTATGAAAAGTAAATGTTGGCTATTCTACATGTCGTTGATCTGTGGCGCCCTTATCTCTTGGGGAAACATTTCCAAATTAAGACAGACCATCAAAGCCTCAAGTACTTTTTGGAACAACACATTTCCTCCCCGTAGCAACAAAAATGGGTGACTAAGCTCTTTGGATATGATTATGAGATCATTTACAAGAAGGGAAAAGACAATGTGATGGCAGATGCACTGTCCCGAAAATATGAAGAAAAATGATCCCTTTTTTCTCTTTCCTTCATTGTACCAGATTAGCTCCAAGTTGTGCGCCAGGAATGGCTACAAGATCCCAAAAGTTCACATATGATCCAACAATTGCAGACCAATGCTCCAGTTCCCCCAAGGTACTCTTGGCTCCAGGATGAGCTTCAATACAAAGGCTATTTGTATTTAAGTAAACAATCAAAGCTTAAATCCACTGTACTTTCTGAGCTTCATGCTACACCCACAGTGGGGCACTCCGGGTTCACCAAAACCTATGACAGGTTCAAACATTCTTTTTTCTGGGATGGTATGAAACAAGACATCCATAATTTTGTCACTGAATGTGAGGTGTGTCAACACAACAAGGGAGAAACAGTCAAATCTTCGGGCACACTTCAACCACTTCCGATTCCACCTTCTATTTGGAAGGATATCTCTATGGACTTTATTACTGGCTTACCCAAATCGGGAAATAAATCAGTCATAATGGTGGTTGTGGATTGCCTTTCCAAGTATGCTCATTTATGCGCTCTTCAACGCCCATTGACTGCATCCACGGTGTCTCAAATTTTCATGGACCAGGTCTTCAAGCTTCATGGCATGCGACACTCTATTGTGTCTGATCGTGACCCAACTTTCACAAGCAATTTTTGGCACGAACTGTTTAAGCTATAGGGCAGCCAATTGCATCTAAGCACAACTTATCATCCCCAGACTGATGGTCAAATGGAAGTTGTCAAAAAGTGTTTGGAAACATATCTAAGGTGTTTTTCCTCTGAAAAGAAAAACCAGTGGGCTTAATGGTTACCCCTAGTTGAATGGTGTTACAACACTTCCTACGATACAACTACACACATGAATCCTTTTGAAGTGGTATATGGACAGAAGCCACCTTCAGTTCTCTCATACTTACCGGGTACTTCGAAGGTCCAGGCAGTTGACCAAAAACTTATAGTTCGAGAGGATATTATTCGTACCCTTAACGAGAAATTGGTCATGGCATAGAATCACATGAAGAAACAAGCAGATCAAGGTCACTCTGAACATCAATTTGCAGAAGGGGATCAGGTGTTTATGTGATTGTAACCATACAAGAAAACTTCCCTCAAGGCCGATCATTGTCAGAAGCTAGCGTTCAAATTTTATGTTCCTTATACAGTTCTCAAGCATGTGGGACAAGTCACCTATTAGTTAGCAATACCTAGTAAGTCGAAGCTACATCCTTTTTTTCATGTTTCATACTTAAAGAAGGTGATTGGAACTAGGTGCCAAATTCAAACCAACCTTCCCGATTTAGTTGAAGAAGGATCCATTTGGCTACAGCCAAAAGAAGTTTTGGACCAGCGTGAGCGTCACCTGAGTCAGCAAACCATCAAGGAAGTGCTAGTCCAGTGGAAAGATACAACTCCAGTAGATGCCACTTAGGAACCAACTACCATTCTGTAGAAGTTTCCACATCTCAAGCCTTGAGGACAAGACTATTTTTAAGGGGGCAAACATGTTAGGGTCCTAACCCGCACATAGGTAGATCAATATATTCGGATCTAATAAAGGTCAATATTAATAAGGCCTTTCAATAAAATAGAATAAGGCGGATGTAAGAAGACCTAATAGGAGCTTCCTCTTCTAGAAGGATCTTCCTCTAGATGCTTCTCTTGATAGACATATTTAGTATAAATAAGGTCGAAGGTATGAAAACCCTAGCTTGGAGATTATTGTAACAGAGCATTGCTCAACTGGAGGTTGCCCCCTCGAAGAGGCCCATGACCATTTCTTTTTGAATCAAAGTGTTATTTCTGTTTTAGTTCTTATATCATTTATGTTTTATTGTGGAGATTATGCTGGTTATATTATTGTTATTCTGCCATTTCTAGCATTTTATTTATGTTCTGCATACTTTTTATATCTGGTATATTACATCATGAACATATATACTTTGCAAATGATTAATGAATTTTTGGATCAACTGGGACAAGATTAATGATTCAATAAGATGGACCTAAAACCAAGTTACTACCAAGTGAGGATCAAAGAAAAATAAGTGTGGAATATAATGTTCAAAACATGGGAAGGTTTCCATGAGTGGTCAATAATTCCTTTTGGATTATGCAATGATTATACAATGTTTATGAGACTAATGAATGATGTTCTATGCCCCTTCATTGAATATTTTGTAATAGTATATATGAATGACATAGTAATATTTAGCAATACTTGGCAAGAAAACTTCTCACATGTGACATAGGTACTCGATACCTTGATGAATAATCAATTGATTACCAACTTTCATAAATGTGAGTCTAGAAAGAATTCACTGATATATCTTGGACAGATGATTGGAGAAGGGGAGATGAGGGTAGATCTGGAGAATATTGCAGCCATCACCCAATGTCCTCCTCCAACCAATGTGACAAAGGAAAGGATTTTCATGGGAGTAGCACAATATTTGAGGAAATTCACTGTAGAATTTTCTATAGTAGCAACACCATCACAGAAACTAACTGAACAATAAAAGACACTTCATTAGAATAATGCACAACCAAGAGAATTTGATGACATGAAGAAGAATATTAGTGATGCTCCAGTCTTAGCCATGGAAAATTTACAACAACATTTTGTGCTAGAGAGAGATGCAATAAAGTTACAGACTTAATGAGCACTGTGACCTAAAAACAAGAACTCTAGCCCTAAAAAACAATTTTTTTGGATAAAAAACATCAAAATCAAACCCCATATCAAAACGTGGTGCTACCTGTAGCACCATTATTTTAATCAGGGTCAAAATTAAAACAGTTTTAAAACATGGCCTTCAAAACCTGCACTCGTATATTTAGCATTTGGTACCATTAAAACAAAAACATCAAAATCAACCCTCAAATTGAAAAGTATTGCTAACAGCAACACCCATTCTAAAATTGAGGTATTAAAATGAGGCATTTGTTTAAAGTGATTAAAAAAATAATCATTAATGTAAACAAAATAATAAAATCAACCCTTAAATGTTTACTTTTAAAATCTTAGTTTATCACTCAAACACAAGATAATACATAATGCCATGTAAAAAATACATTTACAAGTATATAGTTAAAACCCAAATTTCAATATATATATATGGTTTTTTTATGTATATATAATCATATAATATATGGTTTTATACCTACTATGTAATATGTATTACATATTACATGTAATATGTATATAGTTAAAACCCAAATTTCAATATATATATATATGGTTTTTTTATGTATATATAATCATATAATATATGGTTTTATACCTACTATGGAAGTATGCTAATTCTTTTTAAATTTCTTATATTAAATTGTGTATTTAATTTTTTTAAGGTTTTTAATATAAATTTCATTATTTCAGTTGCGATTTTAGGTTCTTTATATATATTTTTTTAATTTTGTATTAAAGTTTTTATTTAGTTTTATTAATTTGATTATTTTGTATATATTTTTTATTTATTTTTTTATACATATTCAAATATTTTTGGATTTTTTACTTTTTCTTTTTCTCATTTTGGTTACATATTTTTTTTTATTTTTTTTCCTCTTTAGTTTTTTCTTAAGTTTTTTTTAATCTTTTTATTTAATATAAATTTTCTTTTTATTTTTCTTTTTTTTAATTTCAATTTTTTTCTTTTTCTTAGTTTTTTTTAGTTTTTAATTTTTAAAAAAAAATTGAATTATATTTTTTTGGCTATATATTGAAAAACAATTTTATTAACTACAATTAGTTTATGTGTATTAAAGTAAAAGTAAAACATGTTTTAAAAATGATATTTTTCACTATACTTAAAAAGTATGAAACCTTAAAATAATTAAGGAAACACAAATATATGAAAATTCTTAATTTCAAAAAAATAAATGGTAAAAAAAATATTTAAGATTCAAAGAAGCATGGAAAAATGAAAAAAATCACGGTTGGAAAAAAAAATTAGAAAAAATTGAAAATAGATGAAAAGAAAAACATTTAAACAAATAATGTGGAAACATTATGGATCAGAAAAATTAAAATATCCAAAAACCACATAAAAAGGGAGGGGGTTGCTACAGGTAGCACCATTTTTTAAAACATGGTAAAAAATGTGACCACAAGAAAAACAAGAACTCTGTAGAGTTCTCGTTAAGTTGGTCACTATGTTATGCTAGTGGGTATGCATTAGCAACAATACTCATGCAAGGAAGTAGGCATGTGTGCTACCATTCAAAGTTTTTTCATGGACCACTACTTGACTATCCTACATATGATAATGAGCTCTTTGCATTTTACAAGAAGTGAAGAAGTGGAAGCATTACCTCCTGGGAAAAGAGGCCATTATACGCACATATCATCGTCCCCTTCAATATCTATAGAATCAGATAAAGATGTAACATGGGAGGAATTATAAGTGGTTAGGTTTCTTGCATAGATTTCATTTAATGCTTATGTATAAGAAAATGTCCATAAATAGGCTAGAAGACATGCTCTTGCAACCACCACTGAAGAATATTTCAATAGTGAGAATGATAATGTAGCTCAATCCCTTCACTCATGAAATTATGAGTGAATAATACGAGGGAGATGAAGATTTTAGGGGGTCTATAAGAAACTAATGGAGAGGCTTGTCGCTATCATGGAAGGAAATGAATAGCACCTCCAAGATGGGTTGATGTACAATATGGACAAACTATGCATTACCTAGGATTGAAGAGTTGTGTTGATGAAAGAAGCACACACTTCTATAGTCTCTAGGAATTTTAGGGTGGAAAACACAGTGGAAATTTTTTTGCGGTATGTGTATTCGTTAAGGATGCAGGAGAAGGTTACAAATTTTGTTAGAGGCTATCTTATTTTCAACACTAGCAAGTCAACAAACCAGAAACATGTCTTGTAGGACTTGAGAGAGAATATCAATGGATTTTATTGGATGTTTTTCTATGACTTGTAGAGACCATGACTACTTATTTGTTGTGGTAAAATGCTTCAGGAAAATGTGTCTTCTCATTCCCTGTAAGAATACAATCTCTATATGATAGGTAAATAAACTATTCTTCAATCATGTTTAGGTACATTTCATATTTTCATTGTCAATCATATTTGATTGGGATAGTAGGTTCTTGGGTAGAGTTTGGACCACACTTTGGGAGAGAATGAATACTAAGATGAAGTATTCCACTGCTTTCTATCCTCAAACTGATGAAACAATTGAGGTTGTAAATAGGACATTGGTGCAATTTTTGAGTGGCTACAAGCACAAACATCTAAATACTTGGGATGATTAGTTATTTTACACTCAAAAATCCTACAACATAGCACTTCATTCTTCCACTATTAAGTCTCCTTTTGAGACTTGTTTTGGTTATTTACCTCCTTCTCCATTTGATATTGTTTATGTAGAATAGAAGGAATAATAATATATGCAAGAAGATGAACATAAGGAAAGCCAATTCATGGATAATATTAGGTATATACATCTAAGGGTTCAAGACCATCTTGAGAAGAGGCAACAATGACAATCCCAGAAATGACGAAAGCAAGGAGGATTACAAATTCCATGTTGAAGAACACCTTCTAGTTGGAACTTCCCCCTTATATGAAGATCAATTCACTGGGAAATGTGTAATATTTGAAGTTGTTCAAACCCTCCATGATGGATGAGGAGGAAGAACATCAGTTTCTTCCTACTGTTGAATATGTTGGACATCATGGTGTTGTATATTTGAAGGAGGACACTGGTCTTGTAACATCCCGCTCTGGCGCACTGACAAAACTTATTCTTTGGGGACACTTGCTCGCAAGTGATCTGGATTTTTATGATGATGAACCACTTAACCTTGATGATGATGCGTCATGATTGATGACATG
>SNQJ01S0048683.1:9206-45096 GCA_010110895.2 Picea sitchensis
AAATGTTCAAGTACCAGATGATTCAAAATGAAAATGTCTCCTTGGTATATATAGGAGACTAGGAGGTATAATTACAACTAATGGCCTAAAGCCGACATAAATAAAATAAAATTACTAATCTAAATTACAACTAATGGCCTAAATCCAACATAAATAAAATAACATTACTAATCTAATATGCCCCAATTAAGGGGTAATAAGCCAATATTAGGGCTTAACAGAATCTAGAATCCTCTTCATTTGGATGTTGTTTGACACCTAATTGTGTCTAAATTGATAGATAAGTTTGGTGATCCTATTTATTCATTAATAGCATAATGGTGATCCTATTTGTTCACCAAATAGCATAAGACACCAATTTCTTCTAGCCAAATTACTAGGAAAATGATCAAGTAATCAGGTAATGTTCAGACATGGCATATGTTCACTTCTAGAAATTTTTCTCTCTTTCAAAGTTAATTTAAGATGAACCTTTCAACATCCATATTTGGTAGTTTTTTCAGACATATCTTAATTGAATCTTAGTTCAAAATTTTCATATTGAAGATTGAAGATGATACCAGTTTATGTAGTAGTTATTGTTGCCTTATTAGTATAACTATTCAAACTTGTGAATTAAGGGGGGAATGTTAGACTATGAGTCCCCATGCAATCACAAAGTCTAAGACCACATTCATATGAGTTGTCATCCTTATCAATTGATTATTGATGTCATTAGCCCCTGATAATTTTTCAGTGAGATCAATATCTGGAGGTAGTCAAACACATGTACTATAAATTGATATCATGAGATGAATACATGTGTTGAGAATGGATCAATCCTTTTATACCAAAGTTATATTATATTTCTTATGCTCTATTTCTTAATATGGTTTACTAGGGATGCCATCCACAAATATGAGGAATTGTCCATTGAGTTTCCATGTGATATTTTCCTTGGAAAAAATGTCAATCTTTTTTTTACTACTACATTTATCTTCTTAAAATCTCATCAAACTTGGAAATCCAATCTTCTAGTAACAAATTGTTTATAAACTATATAAGTACATATTAAATAACATCAAATATATTAATGAAGAAGAAATTATTACAAAGTATATAGTAATATTTTTTCTTTTAATGGAAACCCTCATGGAAAACCCTTTGAGTCCTTCTCCATGATCCATGGATGGTAAACACAGTAAACTATCTACCCTGATTATTGAGCCTAACCCTGAGGAGATCAAGAGAGTCAAACCTGTGACCTCTTAAACTTTGGGAGAGAGATAAGATGTCTCATGTCTGAATCAAGACCATGTGAGTTAACCCTTGAGGCTTATAAACTATATAGTAATATATTATATAACATAAACTATTTCAATTGATAGCCATCATAAAATATTTAATAATATTTTGTATGATCTAATAATATATTTTTAATAAGATGTACATTATTGTAAACTATCTAATTATATATTATATAATATAAAATATATTAATGAAGAATAAACTATATAGTAATATAGTATATAATATCAACAATTTCAATTGATAGCCATCATAAACTATTTAATAATATTTTGTAATAATTTAATAATATATTTGTAATAAATGTATATTATGAAGGAATCTTTTAATAATTTTTCAATAATGTTTTACCCTAATCTCCATACTTTTCACTCTTTGGATAATTGGAAAGAGCTTGAATATATATACAACTTTTATGCTATGAACTTTTGATATTTGTGTATGGGTTTTTACCAATTTTTAAAATAATAATAAAATGTATCGTTTGACACTAAAATGAACCTTTTGAAAACTCATGTGGTGTTCTTTATTAGTAAATTAGAAGATGTGGAGTAGAAATAATAGATTTTACCTAGATTTATTGCACAAATGACATATTACAACCACAATATCCAATAATAGAACCAAAATACCACAAAATGTTATACCTTTATTGATAAGAGAAATGATCACTTGCCTCTTCAAGGGGGAAACCTCCAAATGAGTCGATCTTCGATTACAATATAATTCAAAAGACATCTCATTACATTGCTTCTATTTCTTTATATTGTTCTATCTACCTCCTAGGAACCTTCTAGAGAAGGAACTTTCTAATAGGAGGAACCTTATAGTAAGCCTTCTTACAATTGTTTATTTTACACTACTTTATGAGCCTTATTTACTAGAGATGGACTTCATACATAGAAACCTATCTATCTACTTATGGGCTTAAGGTAGGACCCTAAGATTCCCTCTCCTTAAAAGTGGCATTGTCCTCAAGATTGGAGATGAGGGAATTTTTGAATGCTTGTTCCCATGTGGAATCCTCTGACAGGGTATCCTTCCATTGTATCAAGACTTCCTGAATAATGTGTAGCATAGATGAGGATATCTTTTGTTGAGGATGGCCTCGAGCTATGACCAAATGGAAACTTCTTCATCCAATTTTGGAAGGTTGGTTTGAATATGATAATAATATCTGGCCACTTTATTTAAGCAAGATACATGAAAGTTTGGATGAATTTTAGAGTGGCTCGAAAGTTATGATTTGTAATCCACTATCCCAATACGTTTGAGGACCTTATAGGGGCCATAAAACTTGTGAGCCTTTATTTACTTTAGAGATGGACTTCATACATAGAAACCTATCTATCTACTTCTGGGGTTAGGGTAGGACCAAGATTCCCTCTCTCTAAAAGTGGCATTTGTCCCTTGATTGAGACAGGGAATTTCTTGAATGCTTGTTCCCATGTGGCATCCTTTGGATGTGTATCTTTCCATTGTATCAAGACTTCCTGAATAATGTGTAGCATAGATGAGGATATCTTTTGTTGAGGATGGCCTCGAGCTATGACCAAATGGAAACTTCTTCATCCAATTTAGGGATATTAGTTTGAATATGATAATAACATCCGACCTCTTTATTTAAGCAAGATACATGAAGCTTGGATGAATTTTGAGTGGCCTCTAAAGTTGCGATTTGTAAGCCACTAACCCAATATGCTTGAGGACCTTATAGGGGCCATAAAACTTTGGGGGGGGGAATTCTAGCAGTGGTTTTCCTTGAGGGAGGTTTTATTATAAGGCTACAATCAAAGGAAGACATGATCTCCTTCTTCAAAATGTTGTTTGGAATGATTCTTATCATCGTATTGCTTCATCTGATTATGAGCCATTACTATATTATCCTTTAGAGTGCAGAAAATGTCATCCCAAGCTATGCGGTTTTTGTAGACCTCCTGCACTTTAAAGACCCTAGGTAAGTAGGATAGTAGTGATGGGCGATTTTGGCCATAGATAGCCTCTAAGGGAGTCATTTGAGTGGCACCATGATAATTTTTATTGTACCACCATTATTCTATAGGTAACCACTGAACCCAATGGGACTATCATTTTGAAATAAAGCACCTCAAATATGCTTCCAATCACTTATTGACATATTCAATTTGACCATCTGTCTGGGGGTGATAGAAGGTTCTAAGATTCAATTGAGTTCCATGGAGCCAAAACAAATCTTGTCATAAATTGATATTGAAAGTGGGGTCATAGTATATCACAATAAATTGCAACATATAATGGAGTTTAAAGATATTATCCATGAGGACTTGAGCATCCATGGAGGATTTAAAGGGGTATCGTAGAGAAAAAAAAATGAGCATATTTGGTAAGGAAATCAACCAAAAACATGATTAAGGATTTATTTCTATATTTGGATAACCCCACAATAAAGTCCATATAAATGTTAGTCCATACATCTATCAAAATGGGTAATTGTTGTAGTTTTCCTAGAGGTTTCACTGTTTCTCCCTTGTGTCGGCAAAGGTCACATTCTACCACAAAAGTGTGGATGTCCTTCTTCATTCCTTCTTAGAAAATGAATGTTTTATACTTTCATATGTTTTATGAAAGCCTAAATGACCTATTGTTGGAGAGGCATGAAGTTAATATAACACCATTGACATAAAGACAAACTACTTGTTCAAATATAGATTCCATTTATAGTGAAGTTCTTCATTTTTCCAAGTGTAGCCAAATATGCATGAGGTTCCACTTGAATTTATTTTATCAGGTGAGAGATATTGGGATATATTAACCATTGTTTGCGGACATCATTCAACTAGTCTACTACTATTAAGGAGAGTGAAAAGAGGAACCCTTCCTCTTCATACTTTCAAGAGAGAGCATATACTACCACATTCTCCTTTCCCTTCTTGTAAATTATCTCATAGTCATATCCCAACATTTTGGTGACCCAGTTCTATTGCTCAAGGGATGAAATCCTTTTCTCTAGGAAGTATTTCAGCCAACAATGATCAGTTTTAATATGGAAATGTTGCTCGAGAAGGTATGGACGCCAGATATCCATAACATGCAATATATCCATCATTTATTTTTCATAAATTTATTTTCCCAAGTTCCTTTCACACATGTGTTTACTGGAAAATGCTAATGACCATACCTATTGCATAATTACTTCTCTAATTCATTTAATAGAGGCATCACATTTCAAGACAAAGGTCTTAGAGTGAGTACTAGGGTTGTACACATAACATTTTTCAAATTTGAGAAGGATAGTTATGTGGCTTCATTCCAACTAAAATATTTTTTTTAAGCAAGGTGTTGGCACCTAAGGTTTTGATTAGGTTGTGCTTACACACATATTAGCCTTGTGCACACATCAATTTTGCATGCACATATCAGTATTTATACGACAGGTGGAATAAGACATGCACACCAATCATGTTGTGTACTACAGGTAGAGGATCGGGAAGATATTGCATGCACATTGAGTCAGAATAATATCTTCAGAAATATTCTTGAATAATGAACCAAGACAGCACAAGAGATCATGGGACAAATGCTGGATGTGCTAGCAAGTTCGTTAGGACTACCATGATCCAAAGAGGTTATGTGGGTTTCATGTGAATAAAATAAGCGTGCAAAACTTGAAATCACTAGAGCGGGTGGAGTAGAGAAGAAAGTGACAGAGCGTTAGAGCAGAGAAAAGAAGAGAAGGAAAAGAGAACAAGAAAAAAAATTCAAAGAAGAGGAGAAAAAAAAAGTCTGTCATAGTTTTGAACGAGTCTAGTTCGAGTTTTGCATGAGTTACATTATGAGTTTTGTAACATATGTGTATGAGTCTGGAAAGAGTCCTATATAGAGTATGTAATGGAGTTAGTTCAGTAGGGTAGATTATGGACAAATAACGCATGACACATTGTAATGAAAGATTTATGCAATGGATCAGAGCGCAGAGTGTGATTCCTTGTGCAATGTGGATCTGTTGACGTATGCATTATGATGTTTAATGGATGGTTATGTTTATGGTTTACATCGTTAGTATTTTAATGAGTTATGATTGAATGAATGAATGATATCCTAAGTAGATTCCTTGTCTGCTTTTTCCCTTCATATCCAATAGAAGACCAGATGGTCTCTATGATTATTATGGCGTTTCGGGTGAGACCTTCTTCAGTGCTCGACTAAATATTGATATTGCCAATGCCTTGGGGTTTTTTTGGTCAACTCTAGATGAAACTTGTGTCATCAACCCCCTAGTGTTAGGAAGGATACTGTTACAGAATAATTCCCCTACAGACAGGTGAATCTTCCCTTGGAGTACAGATCCCTAATACCAAGACCGAAAAAACAAGTGGACACTAACACCCCTTTGAATTTAGTTTAACTAATCAGAAAGAGAGAGAAGGAGAAAAGGCGTGATGCACCTAGTTTAGAAGTTTGTCCTCATTGCTTCCAATCTTATCTTCATCTCCAAACTCCTTAGCACAATTTGATACCTGCAATGCAATATAAATCAAAGAGAAGCAAAGAAATCCTACTCCATAAGATTAGATCAAACAAATTCATCTAAAAAGATTGAAGGAACAATAGACAAGCATAGGAAAGAAAACACAAGCTTGAAGGAAATAGGCCAAGTATATTAAAATGAGAAACCAAAGAGAATACTTGCAAACATGTATGATGATGCAACACTCCTCCAAGCTCCCCTCATCCATCCCTTGCATGATGCTACCAAGATCATAAGTTTGATATCCAAAATATTCCTCCTTTCTCCATGTAAAGCCCTCATTATATAGGATTTGGAGGCTTAACCACCATGGAGAAGATAACTCACTAGATCCACTAAAATGGGATCTCCAAGATTTTTAGGGAGAAAATATCTCTCAATTCTTTTAGGGAGAAAATACCTCTCGAGGATTTTAAGGAGGAAATATCTCTTAAGATCCACCAAATTAGGATTTTGGTTTGAGAAAATATCTCAACCATCCATGATATTGTCAACCTCTCCTTGAGATTAGGAAACTAAATGTGAGGTGGATTCTCACACTAAATTAATTTATTTTTTATGAATATTAATAAATAATTCATGTGCACATAGTATTTTAACCTTCATATAATATATTTCTCCTCCACATTGACTAGGGATTGTGACAAATGTTCTTTCATGGTGTCAGTGTATGCGACACTTAGGGTGACGTACTTAAGTGTGGAATTTTGATGTGTAACAAATATGCGTAAGCGAGCCAACAAATGGTTCCTTTTCCAGGACCTGAAGGTTTTTTGCATGATGAAGGGAGAGAATGAGGTGGAATCCATCTCGGGAGGAAATATAAGATGAGTTATCTGTGAAGGAATTAGATGGCTTTGCACAACAAGAAACCCAGGGTTTAATAACCAATGTTGAATGTTGGAAAGAGAGATACATCTACACTGATTTGCATGATATTTATTTGTTGAGTTTCCATTTTTGTTGTATGAATGGTTGAAGAGGAAAATCACCATTAATAATGCTATGAGACCCCAAGAACAACTAGTTTGGGACTAGAATACAATTGAAAGACTAAAAGTGTTGGATAATACGTGGGTTCAAGAAATCAACTTCTAGTTTTCCCAAGTAAAGGAGGGATAAATTATCGAGTTTACCATAGAATACACCGATTATTTCAATGAGTATGAAATAAATTTTGATGAAGGTACTCAGAAGAGACTATTGAAATAAATCATGTTGTGGATCAAGATATTGTCCGTAGAGAAAGGAATGATGTGCATGGAGCCGAATAAGATGGTTGAGTAGACCCCCTAGAACTGGGGTGGGATGAAAGGAAGGGGGAAAGAGAGAGAGAGAGAGAGAGAGAGAGAGAGAGAGAGAGAGAGAGAGAGAGAATATGGATTTCATTGAGAGGATATATAAGATATTGAGATGAGGTAAGGAGAGAATGGACCCAAAAGTTCAGAGGTGAGAAAGAGCCAAAATATTTGAAATAAGAGTTGAGTTAAGGAGAAAATAATAAAATAGGAGCGAAAATAATATAGCAAGGGGTGAAAGGCGAGGGGCCAAACCCAAAATGAAAAGGAAGGAGACCACACTAGGAGTATGTGTAGGAGTGAGTGTTGTTCTAGAGAGGAGCACAAAAGGAGATAGGCCATCGAAGATACACAACATTAGGGGTAGGGTATTCGATGAAGATATCATAAGTAGTGGTAGTAGGTTCAGAGAAGACAAAGTCCAATCCCCTTGGCTATTGAGAGATGATTCAAACTCAAAGGAAGATGAGGTGAAAAGTAGAGGCATTGACGTAGGAGAGGATGGTGAAGAACCCCTCTAGGAATGAGAGGAAGCTTTAGCTATAATTAATGGTCTTGCACAACTGCAGGTAGGAAGATCTCTTAGATCTCTCATGGGGGATGATGAGAGAATATGGAGGAACCCCCTCTTTAAACCACCAAAATAAAGAAGAGAGGGTACGAGTGAATAAGAAGAAGAATTTGGAAATAATTTTACAGGAAGGGTATTAGTAGCAATATCACCAACAAATCATAGTCAGTCGAGAGGAAACAAAACTAGATTAAGAATGGCTAATCAAGATACAAAACTGAGGCTACCCATGCTCCATGGGATGGGTAAGGACAATGCAGAGAAAAATTGGTTCATGTGTGAGGATATGTATTCTATGAATAGGATCATAGATTGCATCAGTGGGACAGACAAGGTTCTTGACAAAAATTAAGAGAGATCTACATAGAGAGTTTCATAATCCTAACTCACAATCATGGTGCATTACTAAGATCAAAGAGATCAAGCAACATACTTGAGAGACCATATGGGATTATGACCAATGGTTCAAAATATTGTTAGATAGGTTAATATTCCATATTCAATATGTTTAGCATAGGGAGTGGTTCATTACGGGACTACTCCCCCATATCTGAGTCCCGCTCACCCAGCAAAAGGTGACTACTCAGGAAGAGGCTGTAGATATTGCGATGTGCCTAGAAGATACACTAGGAGGTGGAGAGACATCAACAGGATTGACATAGGTGCAACCCCATCTTGCAAATATTACAATGCAATTGCAGGATATGGTGAAGACAAAAGTGGTGAACGAGCATGTATTGTATACCCCATGTTGGTAAGGTCACCACAGGGATGAATTTCCTATGTTGGAAAATTACTTGGTGATGGGTGTGCCAAATCCATTTCTGACTGAGCCTCATACCAAGTGGTGTGAGATTTGTAGACATTGGGGACATATCCATACCTTCTTCCCAACATTTCAGAAGTACCAAAAGACTATGAATACTCCATTTTGTGAGTTCTTCAAATACATGAGACATGATGTGAACAATTTCTAGTAACTTCAGTTGATGCAGTACCACATTCATGATGCCTTCCGAGTTCAAGAAGAGAAAATAGTTGGAAACCGTGAAGGTGCAAAAAGAGGTGGATACTAAGGAGGTTTGAGATGTGGATATGGATAAGGTCGAGGATGAGAATATGGCAGAGGTGGAGGAATACCACCCAGTTGTTTCAATTTTGGCGAGATAGGCCAAGTTTCAATATTTTATACCAAACCGCGCACTCTCTATGGGTACTTCTACAATATCAAGCATGCCACTAAGGATTTTCTTGACTTTTTGAAGAAGTGGGAAGAGAAGAAGGAAAACTACAACATGGTAATTGCAGATTCATTGTGAGAACCAAAATAAAGATGAAGAATATAATTTGTGGGTGGAAACCCAAGGAGGAATTAAAACATGAATGGACCTAGAGTGTGGAGAGAGATCAGTCTAGAAATTAGAAGGGAAGAACATAAAAGTAGTGCAATACCCTACTAAGTTTGTATGATGCACAAAAAAATTAGTTTTTGCATGATGTACAAAGGACTCTAGAGGAGGAAAGAGCACGAGAAGAATTGAAACATGTGACAAAAAGGTTGATAGAGGAATCTTGTATGTGCAAGGAAGTATAGTGCACAACACAATGATCTCTAGAGGATGCCCGATCCCATGAAGGATTGAAGTGCACCACACAAAAGTATTTGGAGGAAGCTCGTGTGTGTGAAGGGATATGGTGCATGACATAGAGGTCACTGAAAGAATCTTGTCGTTGGGAATAAGTGTGATGGACTAAACAAAAATCAATATAGGAGCATACACGTGAAGAGCTTCGATGCACAACGCGAGAAGCAGCACTGTGTGAAACTAGTCATGGAGAACAAGTAGAAGATTAAGCAAGTAAATTCTTGCATTGTTGTTTGAAGTTGTTAAGTGATCATGATACTACAAGAAAGTTGATCCACATGTTAACAATATGTATGGGGGAAGAAGGAACAACTGTAGCAATATCCACCCCCCTACTAGAAAGGGATGTGTGTCAGGTCAGCAAGTAGAAGTGCACATGAAGAGAGTTCAAGATTCCAATTGAACTCAAAAGCTATGATATGAATGGATTCATGTTGGATCTAGGATCTGATGTGAAAAATTTTCCAAATAAATCATGGGAGTTGATGGTAAATCCTAACTTGGTGTGGTCCCCAATTCAACTCGGGCTAGCTAATTAGTATAGAATCTATCATATAGGCCACTTGGAACAGGTTGAAGTGAACATTGAATAAGTGAAAACTAGGGAATATTTTGAGGTGATTGAGATCATGGATGACTCGGATCCCTACCCTACACTACTTGGTATTGACTGGGCATTTGACAATAATGTTGTGTTGAATTTGAAGAAAAGGAAGATGTGTTTTGAGAGGGACACTTTCCATGTGACTACGCCATTGGATTCAAATGAAGGTGATAGATACAAAGAGCCTATGAATGAGGATGCACAGAGCTCCATTATTGATAAAATCTATCAAATCACAAGGCACAAATAATATTACACTAATTCCATAACATATGGTAAGTTGAGTTGGAGAAGTGTGAAGTCGTATGATACTGATTCAGAAGATGTTATGGAAAGATGACAAAATAAGTTGTATGAAGTCTCTACTAGGAGGTGTGTGTGAATTACCACCGTGGTGCATGAGGTTGTGTTCATACCTTATACTCCATATATATTTGATGGAATGGATTTGGTGGACACATTCATTTTCCAAATGCAACAAGTTCCATTTACCCACCAAATACAATCCCTCGACACAGTGATGGAAGGAATACCTCCGCAATGGTGGGCGACGCATCATGAACATCTATGAAAAGTAGAAGCAGTGGAATCAATTAAGGAAAGGTTAATATTGGGGGTTGATATCCAAAAATAAATGTTTTCCTGCGAGAGGCACTGGTTGGCCAAGAAGATTATGAATGCACGAAAGATCTATCCTAATACCAAGAGCGCTACACAAGTAGGAAGTCGTGTCCCTCATATTCCTTTGAATATCATCAAGCTAGTAGATGGGTGGCACATGCCTGAGGTTGAAACCAATTTAGGATTGGGCGGACAACAAATTACCCCAATCCCAACCATGACTATTGATGATCTTCCATGACGAGGACCAAGAAACTATATCTGCGTAAACAAGCATCTCAGCTCGCCAGGAGCCAACACGATAGGTTAACATATTGGGTGTAGATGTAGGGGTGTGTAGTTACTATGTGTGGTGCCCCTGAATAATTGAAATTTATGCATGCATAAAGTAGTCAACATCACAATAAATATTAGGTGGTGTAGACACATTGGTGTAATAAAGGAAGACACGATAAACCATACCTTCTCGAAGATTTGGCATGTTTTGAAAATAATCTAGGGATAAATGAAATAATAAAATCCATATATTTTGCAAGTTACAATGTATTTAAGTTTAAATTCTATATTAATCCGAAAGAATAGAACCGGGACTGCGGAGTGTCATTGGAAAGGTCCAACAAATTATGACAGTGGGAAAATAAGTCATTACCCAACAACTGACACTAAGGGAGCGATGATAAGACAAGAACGATTATGGTAAGATGGCCTATGTGGCATGTGCTAATCATCTCAAGGCACATAAACAATAAATGGCCTTTATGATAGATCATCAGACAAAACCATCAAAGAAATATTACCTTGCATGCATTAAGAATTCTGTAATTAGGTTTTCTTGTTCCTATTTTCATCCAAGTCCATTTCCAAATAGGTGCAATTCCATAGATAAGAAAACAAATTGATGAATAGGTGAAATTCAAATGAGTCTAGCACTGTATTCACATCCCTATGCATGATATATTGACAATACATAGGCGCCTAGTTGTTGCAATTACCAATGGCCTCTTCCAGCAAGCCCCAGGCCTGTAACAAAGATAATGTTGTCAAGGAAAAAGAAATATAAGAGTCAACATTACCTACTAACATAAATTTCATAGGATATTAGATTGGGATGGTTCAATCCATCCACTTCACCGACTATGATTTTCATGACCCATCTAGTTCCCCGAGATCTTTTTCCATAACTATACACAAACAATCATGGGTGCGGATGGGAAACCACTGGTACTCACACAAGAATGGGCCAAGCCCCTTTGGCAGAATACACATAATGAAACTCGTGAATGGTATCAACAAGAGATATAGGCCCATCAAGCATTGAAATCACTATATGACACTAAAATATCTACACACACGGAGACAAAGGATCAACAAAACACAACCATTAGATCTCACAAGGCGGACCTGAGCACAATAGATGAATTGTATACGCAAGTACCCAACACAGAGAAAGATATCCTAGAAGTATATACGTCTTAGAAACTTCACGTAGTTAAAACACCCTTGTATTGGAGTCACATAACCTTGAGCTTCACACGAGGCTCTAGCGATCCACCCTAGACGATCCAGAATTAAAACGAATGATCATGGTGGTCAAAGAAGCACTCCAAAATGGCCAGGTACAAATAAAGGATTTTTTAGGGTTGGTTGAGTATAGTTTCACGCTATGGAATCACCTCCAAAATCCTCCTAATATCGACACCATCGATGAACAAATCCAAACTGCATAAACAAAGGTCGCCCAATATAAGAGAAATCTGATGTCCTTACCCTCTAGTGAGAAACAAGTTGCATTGACAGCTATCGCCAACAAGATGAAATAAATTACTACAGCTTTGGTGGATTAGCAAACTATCTATGGAATAGCCAATGAAGTGGATGATAAATCCCAAATATTTTATACACATATTGCAATAGCATAGGTCACGATTTACCCCATGCTTAAGAAAATGGAGCTCATTAACATTCAGGATCCACAAGTCACAACAATCGACGCAAATTAGGTGGTCCAACTCACTCAGTAGTTTCACAAAACTTTTGATGATGTTGATAACCAATTCCGGAAATTCCTCCAAGAACCCATGAAGACAGTCTCATCCATTGCTTCAGTCACACCATGATCAGTGACATTGGCTCAAGGATGAGCCAAATGATAATGTTGGGAGCTCGTTGGCACCCAAGTTTCTGGGTAGATTGCACGTGCACACATATCAACCTTGTACACACATCAGTTTCATGTGCACATATCAATAGTTGCGTCACAGATGGAATAAGGCACGCACACCAATCGAGTTGTGTATTGCGTGCAAAATATCAAAAAGATATTTCATGCATTCCAAGTCATAAGAATATCTTTGGGAATATTCTTGAAGATATTCTTCTAACTCAGCGTGCATGTGGTATCCTTCTCATATTTTGTGCATAGTACACAACCTAATTGGCACATGCATCTTATTCCATCTATTGCACAACTACTGATATGTGCACAAAAAAATGATGTGCATGCAAGGCTGATGTATGCATGTGTGAAACCTACCCAAAAAATTGGGTTCCAACACAAGGATGTGAGGGTATATGCAATCTTACCATAGTTCTCGATGAACTTTATGTAGTAACCAGTGAGACCAGGAAAACTTCTTAAACTTTTAATATTTTTGGGATGGGTCCAATGCTTCATTGCTTCAATTTTCTTTAGATCCACACGTACACCATCATGACTAATAATATGTCCCAAATATTCCACTTCAGAGACACCAAAAGGAACATTTGGACATGTTGAGAAAGATTTGATGATTAACAAGAAGTTGTAAGACCTAATCCACATGGGTGACATGGGCATACCAAGTTTTACTATAGATCAAGATGTTATAAAAAACGATGAGAATAAATGATAGAGAAAGGGTTGAAATATGTTGTTCACGGGACTCTGGAAGGTGGAAGGTACATTACAAAGGCCAAAGATAATGGTCTTCATGAGTGAAAAAAGACGTTTTGGGAACATCTATCTCCTTCATGCAAATTTGGTGATAGCCTGAGAAGAGATCAATTTTGGCAAGGAATTGAGCGCCTTCAAGCTCATCCAAAAGGTCATCAATGATGGGATTGGGGAACTTTTCCTTGACGGTTTTTTTTTAGAGCTCAAAATTCAATACACATGCACCAAGTGCCTTGTTTCTTGAGGAATATGACAATTGGTGATGAATAAGGATTGGTACTAGGATGGATGACATTAGCAGCTAGCAACTCCTAAACTATATTTTCAATTTCATTTTTTTGGGAAAATGGATGGCGAAGAGGGTGTACATTTGGTGGGAGGCTCCCTAGTATGAGCGGAAGAGAATGATCATGCTCACCTCGATAGGGTGGAAAGGATTGGGGAGTTTCAAAGATGGGATTGGAGTTTGGCCAAGACTGACTACATGTTAGGATGGATGGGTTGAGAAGGTGTCCCAAAGGCTTGAATGTCATGGAATTGGGCCACAATGCCTAAATGTTTTTTTTTAATAATATTTTCCATATGTTGGTAGTTTATGATCTCTAGAGAACTATTTGTCATTCATTTGAAAGCGTAGTGATGCTCCTCCTTCTGGAAACTTTTATAACTCATGAAAATCCATGGTGATGGGAACTAATTTCCTTAACTATTCAACACCCAAGAAAATTTCATAACCACCCATTTCAATAAAAAAATATGTGGGTTTTCAAGGAATAATCACCCATTTGAAGTTGCACATTTTCACAACGACCACCACATTTTATGGAACCACCATTAACAATAAAGATCTGGAATTTTTTCACAACATGGATGTAGCAATTTTTTTCTTGGGATACACATCGATGATTGAAGTTATGGGTGATATCATTGTCAATTAAGATGATGGTTTTTCAATGTTTGTCACAGTCAATCAAATTGAAGGTTTGGGGAGTCGAAATACTAGTCAAGGCATGTAGGGAGATATGTGGTTCCACATCCCTTGGAGTGGATGGAGGAATTCCTTCAATGGGTGTAGGAAGAGTCTCCCACGGTATAGTTTCATCTCCATCACCTTAAATTTCCCATAAAATGGACATAAAGATATTTTTCTCCTTACATTTATGCCCGAGAAAATATTTCTCATCATAGTTGTAGCGAGACCTTTAAGTTTTCACTCTATAATTTCAGCACGGGTTAACTTGATGGTATTGAGGGTGGAGAGTATGGAGAGGGATTGGTAGCAGGAGAAATAGTGGGATGGGGAGAGAATACATGGTTTCTTTTTAATTTGGGTTTTCACCATCTTTTGTGTTTCCCGACTCTTTGATAGGCTTCCAACCAAGTAGTAGGACAAGCCATTAAGACTTGTGCACGTATCTCTTCTTTCACACCACTAATAAAACATTCCTTGAAAAATGTATCTAACATACCTTGAAAGTTGCTCAAAATATGATATTAACTCTTTTACAATACCATATTGTTTAATATTGGTCAATCAACCCAAATAATGTGTGCTTGTTTCAAATTAAGCGTTCATAGAGGTATAAGACAAATTTTGTCCAAAAAATATAACGTAGGTGGGAGTTATTGGGATATTACCACCATTTCCATCATTCATGATCTAAATATAAGACACCCACATGAAGTTTCATTAGGTCATCTTTGATTCCATGCAGGGAAAAATAATGTTCCATCTAAGTGACCCTAAATGTGGGGTCGAAACCATCAAAATTGTTGAGATCCACTTTAGGGAGTCTATGTCACATTTGAGTCATAGGGTCATGAACACGTCAGGTACTATAATGTTGGATGATTCATCTCCTTCCTTTTAGGATGTATAGTCTTACCAATGATAACCCACAAATCAATTGTGCATCACCATAAGTTTGGACAGTTGGTCCAAGCCTAAGTCGAGTATGGTGAGCTTGTCATTAATGGAATCAATATTTTACTAGATAGAGGAGTGGTTGCGATCTATTTTGTATTGTAAATCATCACATTGAGTTTCCAAGGAGGAGACTCTGGTTGTTGGCTCTACACCTCTAGTATCCATAGATATGTGGGTCCACAAGAAAAAGGTTATTGAAGAGTGGTACCAAGACAATCAACATTGTGTTCTAGGTCTGTTGAGATAGTTTGTTGGTAGTGGGTGAGTGGGTCCACCAAAAACGCTTATTGGAGAGTGGTACCATGAAAATTGGCTCAAAAAAAGGATTATGTTGAGAAAGGTCACAAACAAGGGTGAGGTTAGGACCCGGACTTTTTTTCTTTGTTTTTTAACTACTACAAAGTTATACTCCCACCTGAATAATATTGTGCGAAAAAATGATCTAATACTATAGTTTATGTAGGAATTTCGTGCAATAGTAGCAAGAAGTAGGGTTTCCAGTGATAGATTGTACAAATTATCAATACAACCATTTATGTAGGATTGATAGTAGGGAGTAGGGCTTCGAGGTTTCTGAGGGAAATGTAGTGCTAGGTGCTATATCTCTTTGATATACCTGTGGGGTCCAATAGTAGTACTCAACCCAATTTCTCAGGGAACTAACTAACGAGGATCACACGTACCCTTAGTCGTACTACCTGATTACCCAAGTACTAGAGAGTAATCTTCCTTAGTGTTGTTCTGGGTGCACTATAGTAGCAATATAGTTGATCAACTTATCTAAATTTGGTTTCCGGTAACCTAAGGTACTTTTGATATACCCTAGGGTACGTGGAAGTGAAATTCCATATACAGGTGTTGTCTGATGCAATATTACTTGAAGGGGTGCCAACTGGGGTTAAAAGGGTGTCCAAACAAGTGAAACTGCTTGTAGTTCATGCATATATTCTTCACCTACCATAGATTGACCCATTGAATGACAGATCACCATGTTATTTATAGACATTTAAATACATCTCTAGCTCGAAGAAAAAAATGCTTTAAAATACATGCTCGGGAAAGAGCTCTGATACCCCTTGTGGTAATCTTCATTAGTAAATTGGAAGATTAAAAGAAAAAATAATAGAGTTTACTTGGACTTATTGTAGAAATGATAGATTACAACCACCCTAACTAATAAAAGAACCAGAATACCACAAAATGTTATACATTTATTGATGAGAGCACTGTTCACTTGCCTTTTTGAGGGAGAAACCTCCAAATGAGCAGAGTTCTGATTGCAATATACTTCACAAGACATCCCATTGTATTGATTCTACTTGTTTATATAGCTCCATCTACCTCCTAAGAACATTCTAGAGAAAGAACTTTCTAGTAGGTAGAACCTTCTAGTGATCCTTCTTACAATTATGGATTTCATGCACACTAGTATATGTGCCTTGTTTACTAGATATCACCTCCATACATAGAAACCTATCTATCTACTTATGGGGGTAGGGTAGGACCCTAATTCTTGGCCATAACATTTCTCCTCAACCTTCAATTTTGGCACTCCTTGGAGATCCATTAGAAAGATATTGACAAAATATACAACTTTTATGTTATACATTTCAAAATATTTTACACATATTTAATCTTATTTTTGAAAGAATAAAAATGGATCTTTTAACAAAATTATACATTGGTGAAAGTGGTAAAACATTATTTGATTGCGAAAATGAGTGGGAGTGTTTTTATTTTGTTTGTATTTACTTATTTTTTTAGTTTTTTTTTTTATATATAATTTTGATTCAATATTTTTTTATTTATTTATCATCAAACACGTCATTTATTATGTATGTGTATAATGATATCAATTTTGTTCATGAAATTACAAACCAAGAGAACCAAGCTAAATTTGGAGATTTATTGTGAATTTAAACTCACATAGAAACAAGTGTCTAAATAAGTAATTTTAGGGTTTTAATTTCTTAGTTTGCTTTGTTCACTCTCTCTTGTTTAGGATCTACAAATTAAGATCATGGTCTAAAGTACATTAAAAGATAACATAATCATCATAATAATATAAACTCAATTTATTATATGTGTACAAGAATCCATACACTATATTGTTATAAGACTGGTAGAACAAAGTTGGTCTCAATGGATAGTGATCATCTCCATCATCATCAAGAATATAAAATCTATTATTATTTCAAACCTTGACCTCTTAACTCTACATTAACTCAAGTTGCCTAGAAATAATCAATAACATATCTAACATAGTGTGATGTGGCGTGAACTTCTATTATTTGTTATTTTCCTTAGACCTCAAATTTCCCTTAATGTCTAGATAAACCTACAACAATATCTAGTGTGTCCCAACATAGAACAAAACATTGGGACATTTTCAAGGGTGGAAAATTCACAATTACGACAATCTTGTCTTGGTCAAATTACAAGAATTTATTGTAGACAGTATGCCCAAGAGACACCCTAAATGGATCACAAAAGACTCATTTCTTAATACTCATTGAAACTTGCATCTTCTTGCACCTTTCAAATATTAGCATCAACAAAGGAACAAAGACCTTTTAACAAACTATATATAGTCCAATCATTCAAATATACTTCTAGAATTTTATGAATATAGTGTTGGAATGTTAGAACAACAATCCAAGAAAACATTCTTAGGGAAATTTTAAAACCAAATGGCATCATGTTGTAGGCATACAACCCCCATTCAATGGAAAATGTGGTCTTATTTTTATTTTCCTCTTCAATCTAGTTATAGGGATATCTCAAGAATATTTTAGAGAGGGAATATGCTTTGTTCCAGCTAATTTTTTGAGGTTCTCATGATTGAAGAGGTTTAGGAAAGGATAATTTTTGTAGGCTTCATTGAGTATGTATAAATAAACACAAATGAAGATCCCACTTGTTTTCTTACGCTATATTACAATGGGACCGATCCATCCTGATTCCTCCCTTAGGAATATTAAACCTACAACCAACATTTTGTTAGTTTCCTATTTGACTTGTTCCTTATAGTGGGTATTCATCTTATACGATATTTTAATAGTTAGCTTTGCACCTGGTTTGAGTTTAGTTTTCATCTCACCGAACTCTCCTACTATTCCTTTCATCTATGTAAAATTTTGTAGTCCTTAAGTAGAGACACAACCTTTGCAACAAGAACGGTCAATTTATATACCACCTTTTCATGCCTAAATCCTATTTCATTTAATCATCAACAGAGAGTTTGTAAACTTTTGAGATGTCGTGCACTGCTTGTGTAGGATACAAATTATTAAATTTCATTAGTTTTTCTAATATGCTTCTACTAAAAAAAAAGAAATTGAATCACCACACTTCATAAATACAAATCCCAATCACTCTTGGAAACAGTCAATATACTTGAACACTTGATCATGATAATGGGAACCCTTTTGTCACCAGGAAATCCCATTGCATGATTTAGGTAATCCATTTTTCTATAGATCACAACTCTGGTTGTTGGAAACTTTGATAAAAACTAATCTACAAATCAAAAATATCATTTCATAAAATTAAAACACAGTTGCATAAACGATGAATTAATAAAAAAGAATTAATTGTAAAGGAAATCAAGATGCCTAAATAAGTAAACACATTCAAAAAATGAAATATTACCAAAATGTATAATTCTCTACTCTAATGCAGTGAGCTCTTCCTCCCAAAACAAGCACTGAATTGAAACTACAACAAAATAACTCAAACCAAATCACACACCATCAAGAAACTATGAAAACTAGAATTGGAGCAAGATCTCAAGAAATTTTATTCTATGCCATCATAATTTGGACTTGTGCTCTAATATTCCTCCCTTTAGAATGGATATGTCACTCTCTTTTATACATGATATTGATTGAAAGAAATATCAAAATATAGATCCACTTGAGGATAAGATATTCTCAAATGGTTACAAAAAATATCTAAATATAGATCCACTTGAGGATAAGATATTCTCAAATGGTTACAACAAATATTGAAATATAGATCCACTTGAGGATATGATATTCTCAAATGGTTACAACAAATATCTAAATATAGATCCACTTGAGGATAAGATATTCTCAAATGGTTACAACAAATATCTAAATATAGATCCACTTGAGGATATAATATGCTCAAATGATTTCAACAATTCATAATTAGTTCCAACATTCATGTTAATTCTCCACTTATTTTGGAATTCCACTACTTATCAAATTCGAAATAAGTCATGTGGGTTACAACAACTTGCTCAAAATATGTTTAAAATAGTTGATAATGGTGTTGGGCTCCGTAGATCCATGATATATACATAGGGATATCTTTAAATCTATAATAAAAATGGATATGCACATGTGGGAACATAGAAATTCGCCTTCTAATAATTAAAACCTTGAAATATATGTTTTGTTGTCTTCCCCAAGTGGTTACATGATTTGTGGTGTTCAATTCCCTTCTATTTGACATGTTAAATATTCAACACATGGACCTACAAATTATCTGCACCATTAATTCAAATTTTCTTCAACCTTGTAGCTTGTAGACCCATTCCTCTAACAACTTGTTCACACATGAGCCATTCTTTCAAAAGAAAATACATAATACACTAATTCTCCCTAATGTTAATCACAATTCAATGAAATACTAATAAATGTAATGGAAAATACTTTGAGCCTAGATCCCACATATGAGAATAAAAATGAGCTAATATAATATTATGGGTAAATGGAAAGGAGTTAAAAATAAAGAAAAGAAGATGTCAAAAGATGGTAATTTTGTGACTCGTAATCTCCCCCAAACTGAATATGGTGCATGTCTCATCCAATGCAACCTAGTATGTTTGTGTCAACCAAGTTGTAAGGAGATATAATGAATGATGCTTCCCTCTCTCCAATGCATACCAACCAAATCTACTATCAACACTTTTCCATTTACCTTGAATGCCAAACAATATCTTGAAATCACTTCAAATGATAGTTAACCCATTCCTTTAATGTTGCATTTCATATTGGTGAATCATCCTTGAGATGCATATTATCATTATGTTAGCCAAGAATGAACAAAAATGATTGATTCATCTAATAATTTCTTGACCCATAGTCACCTACAACATTTTAGAGGTCTTGTGTGGTTTCAAGGGTGATATGTGGTAAATATACCTTCAGAAACGTCACCTTTAGGAGATTTTGAAACAAGATGCTATAGGGATTTTTCAACAAGATACGACACGCCTGATTTTGTAGTAAGTTGCTACAAGCCTGCTTCCGTACAAAACCTGATAAACAATGAATTTCTCACAAACAATAATATGGTTTTTTGAGAAATTTTGTAGGCATATATGTTATAATTTATTTCTTCTCCCCACCATAAATCATGAGCACCCAATTCAAAATTTTCAAGATATAATCAAATCATCTACTACATGTGAATCTGTAACAAAATTCCTATAAGTGATTGCAACAAATCTTTTAGTCAATTTATTTCAAATTACAAACTGGGTAATTGAGATAAATTGTGATTCAATGTTTTCCTAGGTGCTCCAATCAACAACAAAAATGAATATCTCATTGTTGATCGATGATGAATAAGGGTGTAACATATGCCCATGGAGTACTACCCTTAAATATATCTTAAGTTGTTATTTTCATGCCCCTGTCATATACAAATTGATTGTGATCTGATCTAATGCAATATGTCTCAAAAGAACAGTGATACACTACCAATATCATAAGATCCATGTGAAAATGTAATCCCCATTACACGATCAAACAAGTACATCCAATAAGACACCATAGGGTCCCCACAAAGGAATATAAATATGAACACAAGTATTTATGATCAAGTATACAAGAACCAAATCATATATCATCGTTGTGAAGTGATTTGTAACTCATAGAATCTTGATGTGGACCAATACATGCATCGGTGAAATATTGAAATGAATCAAGTAAATCATACATTTAAGGGTGTTTTATTTCTTGTTGTATGTCAACATGATTTTATGTGGGAATGGATTATACAACAACTTCTTCTATTGTAGGTTCTTGTGGAGTAACATATTCCTAATTTTTTATAGTCTCTCTGGCTTGGCCATGTCAATTGCTTCTTTTTCTGTTGTTGGATCTTGTGGGGAAACAATAGTTTCTTCTTCTGCTCTTGTTGTTGGTTCTTGTGTGGAAGAAGCAGGGACTTCTATTGTCGGTTCTTGTGCAACAAAAATAGGTCTTATTGATGTTGTTTCTTGTGTAGCAACATCAATGTTTGATGTAGAAACACTAGTGTCTTTCCTTGAGCAGCTTATGGTCCTTCTCATTTTTGGATATTTGAGGTGTTGGAGTGGATTTAAATTGTGGAAGTAGAGTAAGATGATGTCATGTTTCATATGGAATGGTGAGGGTCTTGTATTGTACAAAGTTATGGATGGTATTGGCATGAAAATTGATGGTATGGTCATGAAAGGTAAAGGTGATGGTCTTCTACCCCCAAACAGTCAATTTATATACCACCTTTTGCAGGCCTAAATCATGTTTCATTTAATCATCAATATGAGGTTTGTAAACTTGTGAGGTTTCGTGCACTATATGTGCATGCTACAAATTATTAGATTGCATTATTTTATCTTATATGCTTCTAAGAAAGTAAATTACATCATTAATCTACAAATTGAAATGACATTGCGGAAATGAAAAACACTTGCATAAAGAAAAAATTAATAAAAGAAAATTAATTATAAAGGAAATCAAGATGAATAAATAAATGAACACACTCATAAAATGAAATATTACCAAAATGTGTAATGCTCTACTCAAATGGAGTGAGCTATGCCTCCCAGAACAAGGCACCGAAATGAAACTACACCAACATAACTCAAACCAAATCACACACCACCAAGAAACTATGAAAACTAGTATTGGAGCAAGATCTCAAGAAATTTTATTCTATACCATCATAAATTGAAATTTCGATCTAAGAGTCCTCTCCTTTGGAATGGAGATGACACTCTCTTTTATACATAAGCTTGCTTGAAACAATTATCTAAATATAGATCCACTTGAGGATACAATATTCTTAAATGGTTACAGCAAATATCTAAATATAGATCCACTTGAAGATACAATATTCTTAAATGGTTACAGCAAATATCTAAATATAGATCCACTTGAAAATAATCTCAAGTGGTTAAAACAAATATCTAAATATAGATCCACTTGAGGATACAATATTCTCAAGTGATCACAACAATTCATAATTAGTTCCAAGATTCATGCTAAATCTCCACATATTTTGGATTGCCACTACATATGAAATTCAAAATAAGTCATGTGGGTTATGTTGAGGAAAAGATATGAAATGATCTTACTCAAGCATTTTCAGACTTTGCTTGGCTAAAGAAAAGTAAATGGGAATACCACCCTATCTTTACAGCCAACAAAAATAACATCCTAACTCACAAATATTAATTACGAGTGCTTAGAATAGTCTTTTATCAATAAAAAAGCTTGCTGGAAATTTACTTTTTATATAATTTTCTGAACATATCAATTGCTAAAATAAATGTAAAGATAGAAGTAAAGTCACCAAGATGATAATCAAAACAGATGAGACATAAAGAAATCCTTTATTTCATTCAAATTCACCAAAGAGTCGTTTTCTTTACAAAATATCATGCAGAAATTTTGGACCAAAGTCAAACTTAGACATCCCCGATGGAACATAAAAAAGGACCTCTGACAGAAAACCAAAACTGAACTCTAAAATATGGATCAGAATGTCATAGATTGTTTCCCACTCGACTCTGCACAATAGCCTTTGCCAGTCATAAAAATTAATTCACAAACACACAAGTCTACACAAACTATCAAAAATAAATCAACACCTCTGAAAAACAAGTGTCTGAATGATGTAATTCAGCCCTGAATATTGTTGTCTACAATAAGACCTTGCTATCGTAAAAGTGAATTAGGCTTGTGATGAATAAATGAATGAATGAAAACTGAACTATCTCAACATAAACTCAAGAGAAAACCTTAGTATGTTTCTGCTTCTATTCCCTCCTTTTGTTCCTCCCTTTCCTTTTGCTTTTAAACAATTTAGAATTGGTTGAAGTAGTTGAACCAACTCATTAGTTAAGTTAATTAAAAGACTCATCCAACTTTAGTTAGGGGGAAAAGTAATAATCATAATAAGGTCATAAATAAATAATAACTAGTAGGTGGGACCCCTTGTGACTCCCTTTAGCTCATAACAATCATAACATAACTATTTAGTTTAAGAAAAACATAGCTCCTTGTGACTCCCATCCACATATTCACATTTGACAATTTAGCTCATGATATTTGAAATTATTTTCAAAAACTATTACTCATGTAACCAAAATAAAACATGTTTTCCAAAGTTTTATGAAGTCAACTGTCATCAACAATAGATAAAAATAAAAACTCAAAAGCCATATTTCCCACTATGCGATGCAATCTTTCCTTGATTGTTGTTGTCACCCTTTGATTTTCCTGAATTTGCCTTTGGCTGCATCGAGCCCTTAGTCCTTATCTCATTGATCACGTGGGAATGATCGTCCCTCAAATGCATCCGGGAAGACACGGATTTGCTAGAGCCGTTGGAGGGTGAGGAAGGGGCAGCAGTGGATTTTCCTTTGTCAAGGGCATGGTGGGCCTTAGTTTTCAATCTCTTGCTAGCATGGGAGGATTTCACTGGTGAGCGGGGAGAAACTTAGACAATCTCGTTGTTAGGCGGAGGAGCAGGCAAGGACAAATTGGGCCTGCCACGATGTTGGGAGACTGTTGGGTGGAAAATCTCTTGCCATCCATCATTTTCAGGAACCTCGGGTTGCAATGAGACATGAGGGAGCAGAGGGATACCAGGGGCTTGTGGAACTTGGAAAGGAGGCCTTTCATGCCTAGGTTGGACTAATCCCTGCCCAATCCAATTGAAAAATACGGCCTGAAACAACTGACCAAGCTCTTGTGAATCAACATCAAAATGTATGGAGAACCTTGGCCTTCTTGGGACTTTGTTCCAATTACCTCTCCCTTTGTTTCCTCGGCCATGACTACCTCCGCTGAAAAAACTCATTCTTGCATGCATGATTGATTAGAAAATAGTCTTTTAAATAGCCATACATGACAACTCTTAAAAATATGAAATAGATTTGGCTCAATAATGTATCAGACTCAGGCAATCTAATCCATACAAATTGTTTTATTGTTTATCAGTGAGCAGGGGGTGAATAAAGGGTTCTGGGATATGTGAGGGTTTTGTATTGAGAGAAAAATGATATGACGAGGGGGGGGGGAATACAATTACTGCTCAAAGACAACAACAATCAACTAAAAAACAAAGAAAACATCATTGTAGTTCAACCAAGACACTGTTACTTCCAAACTGCTTCAACACATAATTTTGCTTGACTGTAATCAATTTTAGAACAGGGAGTGAAAAATGGATGTGGGAAGACGATGGGGTTGTGATTAGTGAAAAGCGAAATAATGGTGGGGAATGAGAGCAGGTATTGTTCACAAAATTAATCAAGTAATCCATATAGTCATTCTGTTAAAAGGAGATGCACCAACCAAACAATCATTGTGATCCAATAACCATTATTGTGTATTAGCTAGTTCATTGTTCATAGTCAAATATCTAACACAGTGCCATCAACAAGACAACATGCATTCCACAACAATCTCTAAGGGAGTTTTGTTCCTCTTATTTATAACAATTCTTAAATGTGTAATAGTAATCATTTCCACTATGTTAATCATAAAAAACAACCACTTCCCACACATTTCTTCCATCATCAAACACGCCCAAAGTCGTGTTTCAAGATTGAAATGAATTTATATTGTCATTGTCATCGGTCTTATCATTTAAAATGCATGACATTCCTTAAACATACATAATGGAATTCAACCCAATAATCCATATTAAAATTGCAAAAACTTGGATCGTCATTTAAACAGACAGACAACAACCACCATTCCAACACATGTTATGCACAGAATAATTCAATCATGCAAGTGTAATTCTGTCACTGTACAAGCCCAATTCAATGTGACTCTAAAATGTTGGGCCATCCATCCAACACGATGAGGTATCAACAACATGCCCATCTTCATAAAACAAATAATCGAATTGCAACAAAGTCGTTCTTAAAACTTTGTGACTATCTCTAAGTGTGAAACCCAAAATTATCCATATTATACACAGTGGGTAGCCACCCAAAACACCATGATGCGACATTCCCATTTTAAAATTCTAAACACACAGTCATGATATTAACTTAACCCATCGTGACGAGCTATCAATCTAATACAATATTGCTTCAAATTAATCAAACTGCAACCAACCATGCTCTGTAAAACTCATGCTCGTGCAATCAGATAATCATAATGCATATAGTGGATGTATTTTCTACAGTCATCCTGGTTGCAATAACCATTTGTCCGCAAAAGAACTCATAGTTACAATGCCCATTTATTCGTTGTGTAGAAACACCATACACACAAATGCAGTATGCGCGAGCATCATTAAGAAATTGTAACCAACGCCAAGCTAAACATCCAAATAAACTTTAGTGCAAAAATACAGTGACGATGTATCAACCAATCAACCAACTCAATGTTGAGACTATACTTAGACTTTCATAACAATAAATAATTGACCCAACATGATGTGGCAACCACACATACCCACACATCGACACAAAGAGAGGTTGTGACCTTCTCAATTAAAACAATATTGTATTATCAAACACAAGGAAATCGACTGTGTATTTGGACTGCCCAATTGACGATGCAGGGTTATCCATGGTAATAACACAGGAAATAAATAGATATCAAACCAACACAATCGTCATATGACCAATTGGGTGAGTCTATACCCATTTTTTGTCGACAATACACAACCATCCAACAATAACCAAGCAGTAAACCCGACAGGCCACACCGATCTTCTATATCAACCCTTAGACCTATAGATTTAAGGGTTTTCTCTGTGACCAACACAGGGAAAGCTAGAGTCGACTCCTTCCAATGGTGAAAACTTCTGAGACCAATGGTGCATACATAGAGAGAACCACAACTTATTCATGGACAGGTAACAAACCCCATGACAGGAGGGATATAACAGAGGAGCAGGGCTCCAACTCAGCCAATAATGATACTTAAAACATGCAGGTTATAACCCTCGTGTCTCTCCAGTGAAACAACCACAATGATGAAGTGCAGATAGGATCGAGAAAGAACAAAATAACCCACTACGTGACCTTTAGTGGTGGAAACAAACCAATGCTCAAGTGAACAAGACGCAGTGACACGGAGTGCTTCCAACCATTAAAACCCATAAAAACCAAAGACTGGACATAGTGATACGAATGCATGAGGACAGCCATCCACCCAAGACCAACAAAATCCCTCCAACTGAACCAACAAGGATAACATAGATCCCTTATGGCTGCTAACACCCAGGATGACCAATAACACTATGAATTCAATATTATTGTAGAAAGAACCATCAACGCTCCATTCCAAAATCACAATTTTACATAGTTGCAATAGTTAAGGAAATCACAAACCAATACACCCGAGCCAATAATCATTTCATAACCAAATTAGACTCGTGAATGGCCAAAAAAAGACATACCTGTAATCAAACACCTTAAAACATGAGCTAGCCAAGCGGTTCCTCTCTGCTAATAAATCAGAGCATAACCACAACAACAAGGTTGAACAATAGCCCGACTAGGGTGGTGACCAACGAAAGGAGTAAGGGTGACGTGCAATAAATGCACGTCGCTTCCACCCACAATTCATTAACTCATCAATACATGCCAACAAGATTTTCATTATCAACATTAATTTAAACCCTGTGTTGAAATCTGCGTCTATTACTTGTCAAATGCGCCATCCACATCATATCTCTCATTTCCAACTTGACCATATTACATATCAACTATATAATCCAATAAACCATGTATCAAATCATCCCAATAGCGCGATCCACATCAAATCATGCCATAACATATATCATTTATATAACTCAAAAAAAATCACATAGCTACTTATTTAATAGCTAGGATAGCAATGACTCATTTAAAAATCGATGTATGTAGCGTAGTATATAGCATGTTTTAGTTTCTTCCTTTTGCTTTTATATTGCCTTTTTTTTTCCAATCGCTTGTGTATGTCATTGCTAACATGTTTATTGTGCAGGTCCCTTAGTAATAGATCCAATAACAGATTGTAGTGATAGCAAGGATAACATAGGTTGTTGTGAAATAAAACTTGAACCTAGAGCAGCGAAAAAAACCACAGAACATGCCTTATCTATCGCCATAAAACAAAATTATTTCACCATGTAAGCAATGTCGAATAGTAGCACAACATCAAATAAGCACCAAAACTGATCTCCAATCTACAAGGGGGTCTCGCCTACTAGTATTATCTAGCTTTAATAATAATAGGCTTTAGAAACACTTTGCGAGCAGAACTCCGTTGCGATTTTAATCGTCAACAAACTGGAGACTCCACAGGGAAATTTGTTTTCAACAGATTTGGAACTCAAAACTCATGGTTTCGCGAACCAAAAACAACAGGTCAAGAATATATAATCAAGAATATCACGCAACAAGGGGAAGTGAGATGATTTAATGGAAAGATGACCGGGAATTTGGGAATAATTCATGAAAAATGTTAAGTATGAGGAGTTTTTAGCCACTGTATGCATAATTACTCAACCATAATCTTCTCTCAACTTTTAGGGGAAAGAAAAAAAAAATAGACTTTCTCTTAAAATCTCAATGGATGAAGAAATGGCAAGAAGAAGCAGGATATAACCAGCTCTTTACAAGACAACAAAGGAAATATATAACAATTTCAAGTGTCCTTCAAAGGAGACATCATAACAGTTGTGTAAGATTTATTGTTATTGAATAACAATGCTTTACATGAGTATCACTATGGTAGAGTCAATCCAACGTCCTATATTAACCAAACAACTAAAATACGGTAGGAAGTAAAATGCAGAAATTAAACTAGTAGCAATAAAAGATAGAAATGAAGAAGCAGAAAGAAAAGTTTTGAAATAGAAAGCAGAAATAAAAATGTTGTAAAGCAGAAAGGAAAATAGCGCAAAAATGAAAGCAAAGCTAAGATACTAATATACGAAAAATCATGCCCGCAGGGGTGTAGACCGATTGGCAAGTGTCGTGTAAAGGAAAGGAAATATGTAAAAAGAGGTCTCAAGATCTATTCTCACCCCGATTTACCCGGAGGGTGTGCTTGTGGGTTGTGCGTTCCTCCCTAAGGGTTATAAGGCATCCGATGGGATTCAACCCCGTGTCACGTGAGTATGATATTGTCGTTGTTATTGATTCCCCTAGTAACAATATATATACAAAAAATCCAATCAGCGTTAGAACTTTTCATGCTAGTCCCTCACAATATTTCAATCGAGGATTGTTAGTGTTGTAGGAAAACAATTGCTTCTGTAAATCTTTCAAAATGTAAGAGTTAGTGTCCAAGACAAAAGCAGTTTGGAAAGGACCCAACACTTGGAAATCTAATGTAATTATCATCCCCTTGACGCACACAATTAGATCATCAAGATAGAGATGGAGACTGACCAATTCATCGAGGGTCCTATGCATAGGCATTTTAAAAGCGGTACCTATATCAAGTAAGATAGAAATTCAGCATTGGTAATACATGGTACCCCAATAAGTGATAAGAGTGGTTTTGTGAACATTTGCCCCTTTTATCTTGATTTTATTGTAACCTGAAATTTCGCCAAGTAAGGGATTCAACTGTAACTCTACAACCTGCTACGGAATCATGCTTGTATTGAGGGGGGGGGAGGATTTCTCATAATATCCTGATTGAAGGTGTGAAGATGAATGCAAGTTCTAATATGATCTGTTGTCTTTGAAGAAGGTACCCAATTTGGAACCCAATCAAGGTGGACTAAAAAAAAAATCCTAGACCTTAAGAAATTTCCCAAATCCTTTTGAAAGGGTGCTTCCAGTGGAGTTAACAAGTTCTTGTTTTTTCCTAGCTGGTTTCATAGTATGTTGAACAAGACCAGGATCGAAACCACGAAGATCCTCATAAGACCAAGAAAAAACCTTTTGAGATTCATCGAGTAGCCCGGTGGATCTCACTTCTTCTTTATCATAACATTGGACATTTATTTTAACATTCATTGAATATTTGGGTGTCCTAATGTTCAGGGGGATGGTTTCAACCGCCTTCCTTCGTAACTCCTCTTCTTTCTATTTTTCTTTATTGCCTACATCACTCGATGAAAACGAATTCTCAAGAGGATTCAAGCCCTCAAAAATTTTATTGTTTTCTATGGATATAATCTCCTCAGGCTTAAAAGGTTCATATTGAATGAAAACACAATTTATCTCCTTGTTAGGGAGGGCCTACCAAGATTCGACATTTTCAGGGATATATGGGTGATATAGAGATTGAAAGGAACAATCGGGCTTGTGAGGTGAAATTTGTTGATTAGGAGAAACTGCAAAGACAACTAACCGACCAGCCATTTAATTTAACTCCCTCTTAACATGAGTGATTTTGAAGGATAAAAGGCTTGATATAAGCTCCAAAACATTTTGGGAGTATCGTTCCATCAGCTTGTTGCTAGGAAAGAAGATTTTTCATATCAAGTTCACAACAAGCTCAGAATCTCTGAAAAATGAAAGGTGACCACAACCAAGATTAAGGGCGTTTTCAATGCCTAATAATAAAGCTTTGAACTTAGTGTCATTGTTTGTACAAGCGAACTCTAACCTGTAAGACAAATTATGAATTCTTCTTGCAGGGGAAACCAAGATAACTTCAGCCCCATTTCCTTCATTAGAGCTTGAACCATCAAAGTGCATATGCCACATATCATCTTCTAAATCAATTATTTCCAAAGTAATATTATCCTCCTCAGCAAATATGGATTACACTCCTAGGTCCTCTTCAATATAGTTTACGCTAGATTGCGGAACACTCTCTATGTAGGGTGAAATTCTTCCCTCTCTAAGGACTATAATGTTCTTAGCATTCTGAGGAACGGATAAATGTGTCCCATTGAGTGAGATGTATCCACATGTTAAGGCTTGCCAATCTCTTCCCAAGATAATTGAGTAATTTATTACAGGCATATCAATGACCTGAATGATGAGGGTTGTCCTTATCTCAGGATGAGCGCCTAAAACCAAGGTTACATATTTAATCTCGCTTATGGTTGTTTGTTGTAGACTATTATAGGAGAGAATGCTTCTGATGTTTTCATTGGTACAAGACAAGCCCAGATCTTCCATAATAATCTTTGACATCACACTTGGGCCCGAACCACCATCAATGAGGCAACAATGGGAAATATTATCCATAATCTTTACAGAAATATAAAAAGGGGGATTTTTTACAGGGTATCTAAATTTATGTACACCTACTTTATTTATAGAAGAATCCTCTTCGTCTACCTCTTCGGAAATATTGGCTACAACGGAAGATTTTCCTTCCATGAATTGTTTTAGATGCATCTGGTGTTCAGGAACGACAACCATGTCTAGAAGGGTTGCATCTGCTTTGATGTTGGCCAACTGATTCAATATATTGTATTTGGAAGAGGGGAGAGGAGGAGTGATCCCTTGACTCTCAGGAACCTTAGGAACCTGGAGAGTAGTAGCGGTTGAGGATGAGCTTGGGCCAGAAGAACTGCGGGGAGGATCAATTTTTCTCTTGGGAGTATAGGCCTTGTTCCTAATGTTGATGACCATGGCATCCTCTGTCTCTACAAAATCTAGGACAACGATAGTAGCTTCTGGTATTTTACCTAAGATCTTATCTCTGGCACTCTTCTTTACCTCACATGTGGTTTCCTCGTGGTGTTCTGCGCAAAAGTTACACCAACTCTGAGGTAGGATATCTTTAGGATGAAAATTGTTTTCAACTGAATTTCTAAAGAGCGGTGCGGAAGAGGATGAAGCTCCAGGTGTGAGAGGGGAGATAACACCCTTCCACTCAAACACCATCATACGATTGTTTATATATTGTACTAGTTGCAAGAGAGGACATGTCTTCTTGTCTATCTAATTCTATCTAGGGAAGACCAGTTCTTTCAAGTTGTTCTTCATACTCTGAACAGGTATGCAGAGCGGAACTGGGATTATCAATGGATTTTTCCTCAATTCTATGATGGTAGGGAGAAGGCAATGCATTGTATTAATGCATGAAAGCATATTGGTTCTGAGGGCGGATAAGTTTGGGGATTTGATTGTATAACTTGGTGAAATGCAAGTTAAAATCCTTGATGGTCTCACCATCCTTATAGGTGACTTTATTGTATTCCCTTAACATCTCGGCAAGGCTTTTGGATTGCCCATAAGTGGATCAGAACCAATATATTAAATCCTCCCAAGTAGATAGAATCTTAGGAGGAAGGTGAAATAATTCAGCCACAGCCTTTCCTTCCAAGGAATTGACGAACAAGTGGATGCAATTGTCATTGTTGTTGGCCCCTATGTTATGAAAAGCATTAGAAAATGCCACCATGTGTTTGTTTGTACTAGCAATGTTATTTCCTGAAAACTTAGGCAGGTGCTCTTTAAAATTTGGAAGTGGACCAGTAGCAGGTGCTAGGTTAAGAGGAGAGAACACATGCGACATGGTAGTTGTGGCATCTTCTTCGAACTGAAAAAGCCCATACTTTTTAATGACTTTGGTGGGGTTCATGGTAGATTGTACAGGGATATGGTGGCTATACAAGCTACCAATCATTGATGGCGATGAATATTGAGAATATGGAGCACTACTAGTGCCACCAGAGCCACCACTAGATGCCATCATATGGATGATAGATGACGGAAAGAAAGACGAACTGGATGAATCAGATAAAGTTCTCCTTAGAGTACTTTGTTGGGTAGATAACACAATGTTTCTTCTTCCTATTTCAGAAATAGGATTGATTTCAGGTGACAAGCCTCTTCTTCTTCTAGAAGCACAAGAATCTAAGGACATGAAAGAAAGACCAAAACTTGAAGAAACAAAAGGGTCACTATTGATTTCTAGGTTGCCTACATCTAGCTTCTAATCGTTCTTGAGCAATGATATYTGGTTCAATTGATGCCCAATAATGGTTAAGCTCAACATGGGTGTTGGCAGTGTCTAAGATGGTATTAAACAAATTCAAAGCAATGTTGGTCTGGTCTTAAAGACCGGGCTCAATATTGGGTTTCCTTGCAACAGGAATAGTCATTAAGTATAAAACAGTCAAAGAATCAATATCAGAAAAGAAAGATGTATCGATGAAAATCAAGTATAAAAATTAACCAGAGAGATATCGAAGATCTCCCCAGTATGGTCACCAAATAAATGTTGAGGAAAAGATATGAAATGATATTACTCAAGCATTTTCAAACTCTTCTTGGCTAAATCAAAGTAGACGGGAATATCACCCTATGTTTATATCCAACAAAAATAACATCCTAACTCACAAGTATTAATTACGAGTGCTTAGGCTAGTCTTTTATAAATAAAAAAGATTGCTATAAATTTACTTTTTATATAATTTCTGAACATATCAATTGCTGAAATAAATGTAAAGATATAAGTAAATTCACCAAGATGATAATCAAGACATATGAGACATAAAGAAATCATTTATTTCATTCAAATTCACCAAAGAGTCATTTTCTTTACAAAATCTCATGCATAAATTTTGGACCAAAGTCAAACTTAGATATCCCCAATGGAACATACAAAAGGACCTCTGACAGAAAACCAAAACTGAATTCTAAAAGATGGATCAGCTTGCCACACGTTGTTTCCCACTCGACTCTGCACAATAGCCTTTGTCAGTCATGAAAATTAATTGACAAACAGACAAGTCTACACAGACTATCAAAGATAGATCAACACCTCTGAAACAACAAGTGTCTGAATGATGTAATTCAGCCCTGAATATTGTTGTCTACAATAAGACCTTGCTATCATAAAAGAGAATTAGGCTTGTGATGAATAAACAAATGAATGAAAACTGAACTATCTCAACATAAACACAAGAGAAAACCTTAGTATGCTTCTGCTTCTATTCCCTCCTTTTGTTCCTCCCTTTCCTTTTGCTTTTAAACAATTTAGAATTGGTTGAAGTAGTTGAACCAACTCATTAGTTAAGTTAATTAAAAGACTCAACCAATTTTAGTTAGGGGGGAAAGTAATAATCATAACAAGGTCATAAATAAATAATAACTAGTAGGTGGGACCCCTTGTGACTCCCTTTAGCTCATAACTATTTAATTTAAGAAAAACACAGCTCCTTGTGTCTCCCATCCACATATTCACATTTGACAATTTAGTTCATGATATTTGAAATTATTTTCAAAAAATATTACTTATGTAACCAAAATAAAACATGTTTTCCAAAGTTTCCTGAAGTCAATTGTCATCAACAATAGATAAAAATAAAAACTCAAAATCCATATTTCCCACTCTGTGATGCAATCTTTCCTTGATTGTTCCTGTCACCCTTTGATTTTCCTGAATTTTCCTTTGGCTGCGCCGAGCCCTTAGGCCTTATCTCATTGATCACGTGGGAACAATCGTCTCTCAAATGCATCTGGGAAGACATGGATGGTGAGGAAGGAGAAGAAATGGTTTTTCCTTTGTCAAGGGCATGGTGGGCCTCAGTTTTCAATATCTTGCTAGCATGAGAGGATTGCACTAGTGATTGGGGAGCATCTTGGACAATCTGGTTGTTAGGCGGAGGAGCAGGAAAGGACAAATTGGGCCAGACACGATGTTGGGAGACTGGTGGGTGGAAAATCTCTTTCCATCCATCATTTTCAGGAACCTCGGGTTGCAATGAGACGTGAGGGGGAACATGCATAAAAGGGGCTTGCAGAACTTAGAAAGGAGCTCTTTCAAGCCTAGGTTGGACTACTCCCTACCCAATACAATTGAAAAATCCGGCATAAAACAACTGGACAATCTCTTGTGAATCAACATCAAAATGTATGGATAACCTTGGCCTTATTGGGCCTATGTTCCAATTACCTCTCCCTTTGTTTCCTCGTCCATGGCTACCTCGGCTGAAAAAACTCATTCCTTCATGCTTAACTTATTAACAAATAGTCTTTTAAATAGCCATACATGACAACTCTTAAAAATATGAAATAGATTTGGCTCAACAATGTATCAAACTTAGGCAATCCAATCCATACAAATTGTTTTATTTTTTATCAGTGAGCAGGGGGTGAATAAAGGGTTCTGGGATATGTGAGGGGTTTGTATTGAGAAAAACATGATATGATGAGGGGGGGGGGGGAATATGATTACTGCTCAAAGACAACAACAATCAACTACAAACCAAAGAAAACATCATTGTAGTTCAACCAAGACACTGCTACTGCCAAACTGCTTCAACACAGAATTTTACTTGACCGTAATAAATTTTAGAACATGGAGTGAAAAATGGATGTGGGAAGGTGATGGGGTTGTAATTAGCGAAAACCAAAATAATGGTGGGGAATGAGAGTGGGTATTGTTCAAAAAATTAATCAAGTAATCCATATATTCATTCTGTCAAAAGAAGATGAACCAACCAAACGATCATTGTGATCCAATAACCATTACTATGTATTAGCTAGTTCACTATTCATAGTCAAATATCTAACATGGTGCCATCAACAAGACATCATGCATTCCACAACAATCTGTAAGGGAGTTTTGTTCCTCTTATTTATAACAATTCTTAAATGTGTAATAGTAATCATTTCCACTCTGTTAATCATCAAAAACAACCAATTCCCACACATTTATTCAATCATCAAATACGCCCAAAGTCGTGTTTCAAGATTGCAATGAAGTTATACTGTCACTATAATAGGGCTTATCATTTAAAATTCATGACATTCCTTAAACATATATAATGGCATTCAACCCAATAATCTAGATTAAAATTTCAAAAACCTGGATCATCATTTAAACAGACAAACAACAGCCATCATTCCAACACATGTTATGCACAAAATAATTCAATCATGCAAGTGTAATTATGTCACTGTACAAGCCCAATTCAATGTGACTCTAAAATGTTGGGTCATCCATCCAACATGATGAGGTATCAAAAACATTCCTGTTGATCCAGGTGGATATCAGTGGCCACCCACCTTTTCCAAATGGCTCAAAACAGTTTTCTGGCCATTTTGGCAATTTACTATTTTTAGCAGGTTTTAACTTTCGGGGCCATTTTGAGGGTCCAAATGAATGTTTTTCGAGATATAGGTTCTCAATGATCGCCGAATTCATAATTGAGCCCCCAAAATGAATCTCCTCGACAATACCTTTCCAGTGAGCTATCACACGCCTAAAACGGAGATCGTATGCAAAAGTTACGACCCCGGGAAGTTGATGTACTCACTTACCCAAACGGGGCCCACATGACTTTTGGCGCTTCATCTCCTAGGGTTAGGTTTTTG
>SNQJ01S0048683.1:56762-75237 GCA_010110895.2 Picea sitchensis
TTGAAATCCACCTAGATCCCAAACTTTCCCTTGGAGTTGTCCACCTGCTCCTCTGCTTCGTTGTTGCTATTGTTGTTGCCCTGCTGCTCTTGCAGACTCCCTTCTACTCAGCTTCTCGTTGCTAGCAATCTCTGCTGCTGAACTCAACATCAGCCTTCTGATTTCTTCAATTACCTCATCCAGCTACTCCAGTGGCTGGCTCTTTGTATGCAGTCTTCTTTGCTGCAATTCCTTCATCTCAGTGGGTAGATCAACTCGATCCCCTTACAATTTTCGCCATTCCTTGTGGCCTTAATTTTCCATCCTAATGCAAAATTCAGCTCTGCAGTCTTATTTTCTTGACTGGCCTACTGTTCAGTCACCTTCTCTGACAGATTAGTTTCTGCCATTTCCCCTTGTGCTGGTTGAATTCCATCTCCCTCTAGCTTCTCCTCAGACTGGAATTCTCCTTCATCTTCTACTGCACGCCTCAGCACTGCAGTTATCATCTGTTCATCTCCCTGGCTGAAAATTCTGAGCAATTCCTCGGAATTCTCCTCTGCTAACATCTGCATGATTGTCTCCTCGTGGCAGCCATATACTAGCTCTGGACTGTTCAACCAATCCTCCAGCATCTCTAACTCCATTTCCTATGGAGTGAGCATATTATTTGCATGCTCCTCTTCTATTGGGGCAAACATTAGTGTATGCTCCTCCTCTCCCTCTATGACAGTCATTGTTGGTTGTCCTTCTTCTGTTTTTGCTTCTGCAACACATACTCTGGCCTCAACTGGGTTGCTTGGTAGGAATACTTCAATTCCCCCAATGATCAGAATGTATTTTCGACTTTCCTTCGTCAGCACTCCTTGCTAATCTGAACTCTCCTCTGAGTTCATGAGACTTTCACATAGCCTCATCTTTTCCCCCTTGCCCACTTGGCATCCTGGGAATTTTCTACTGCCCACCTGGCAGTGTATGAGACCGACTGGTCCCATCTCATTGCCCACCTGGCAATTTGAACTTTCACCACTGCCCCCTTGGCAGTATGCAAGACCTTTTGTTGATCTCTTCCCACTGCCCACCTGGAAACTTGAAAGTTCACTTCTGCCCACCTAGCAGTTTATAAGATCAATCAATCCCATCTTCATCAGCACTCCTTGCTAACTCGAACTCATCCCTAAGTTCATGATACTTTCAGACAGTCTCATCTGCTCTCCCTTGCCCACTTGGAAATATGGGATTTTTGCCCTGCCCACCTGGCAGTTTACGAGATCTTCAACTAATCTCATACCATTTCCCTCCTGGAAATATGAATTTCCACTGTTGTCCTCCCGACATTCTATGATATCCTCCAATGATCTCATTTCATTTCCCACCTGGCAATTGCAAAATTCATCTCTACCCTCCTGGCAGTTTATGAGACCTGAAATTGATCTCTCTTCCTCATCACTGAGGGTTTCTCCAACTTCTGGCTCACAGATGCAAACCATCTCTATGTCACTGAGGCTTTCAGCATACCTCATCCACTTCCTCAACTCTTGGTGTTGTTTCCTAGCCAACAACCTTTGAACAGGCCATTTGGATTTCCTGTTCAGAGGCCATTCGTACCTCCAGTGTACATTTGCCTCATGTTGCATCTTCAATGTCAGTTGTTCCATTCTCGCCCTTATCTCAGTGAGTTCTTTGTCAATATCTTCTTTACTCATTTGTTGGTGGTCTCTTCTTCCACCACGCTCATGGCCTTCAGTAACCATTTCCATCTTTCACCTTCCCTCTTGGAAAGTGTATGGATCACTCTACATCTGAGAGCATTGCCATGTCTTCCTACAACTCACCTGGTTGTCCACCATTTGTTGCACACCTTGCAACAATCACTACAGAGCTTTAACACCTTGCTTCTTTCACCTAGTTTATACAGATGAATCTTTGCCTCTGATTCCACTTGATGTTACCATAATTTCTCCTACTGTCTCTCCTTTGTCTGTGAACAAAGTAATGGTCTCCTCTTTCTCTTTTGTCTGAAATCTACAGACAAAAATYGGCTCTGATACCACTTGATGGTATCAGACTGTATCCCTTCACAGTCCTCCTCTTGTCTGTGATATGCAAACATAAAATCTGTTGGCTCTGATACCACTTGATGCAGACCCCCTACCTCAGTAGGGTTCTACGACCTCCCGGTCTCTGGATCGATCTTCTTCTGAGTCGAAATGGCTATTCGGGCTCCTGTTGGAACCCTTTGAAGGAATCCACAGGTCCTTCATGAAAACCCTCCCTACGCAACTTAACACCAGGCGCGAGCCTTACATCTCCATACGACCACAACCTGGCCTTAGCGCAAGCGCTTTTCACAACTCACGAGTTCGTGAGTCGAAGACCCTTGACTCCTCTTTCTCCAAAGGTCGATACCCGAGATGTGATACGGGTATGGCTCCTCCTTATTAGCACCTTCCACACATAACCATGGGCTAGGGCTAAGTGCTAGCACTACTCGCAACTCACGACTTTTCGAGTTGGAGTGTTGAACCCTCGTGCTCCTCCTTTGTGAAATCCCAAAGCACGATAAGTCAGCGATGGGTTGACTCCTTTAGCACTACTCGCAACTCGCAACTTTGCAAGTTGGAGTGTTGAACCCTCAAGCTCCTCCTTTTCGAAACCCCGAAACATGAAAGGTCTGCGATGGGTTGGTTCCTTCCAAGGTGACGTGTGTCCACCACCTGTCACCCGCTTCCACCTTTCTCTGGGCATTTTTTGTTATGCCACCTGTCAATCACGTGGTCCCCACCTAATGGATGTGCCACGTGTTCGCACGAGCCCTTGACGCTCGGCACTTCACGACTTCTACAGTCAAAAAGAAATTCTTTCAACCCCTAAACCTCCGATACGCGATACCACGTGGATATTTTGATCCAATGGTTCTCCTGTGGCTTGGATCCAATGGTCTGGATCTCCTTCCCTGCTCCTCGCAACTCGGGACTTCGCAAAACCAAGAATTTGGTCTGCCCTCCAAACTCACGAACCCCGAATTCATGAAATGATCCAGATCTCCGCCACCTGTCCTCCAAAATGGATGGTCCTGATGCTTTCGGGACTTGACGAGTCCTCTTCCTTCTGTTGTTACAAGGTTTAAACCTAAACACATTTTCTAGATCCGACGGCTCACGGAAACTCGACACTTCCCCCTCGAAGTTTCTGCCATCTATTCTACCCTTCTGTGCGGCTTCCTAGGGATTAAACCCCTCGCACCTTCTCCCAGATCTGACGGCTAACAATCCTTGGTGCTAGATATGACGGTTCAGATCTAACCTCCTTGCACGCTCTCCTCCTGTTGCCTGGACGTAGATTCAATGGTCCAGATATTTCTTCCCAGTGTTGATCCAACGACAGTTGTGCTCTTCCTCCTAAGCTTCTTGGCTTTTTTTAACTTAGAATATTTTCTAAGTCTCGAAGGTATTGTCCTTCGAATCTTCCTCTTGCAATTTTGGTTCCTTTGGGTCTCGTCTACGTTATAGAAATGATGTCCCTTCTGAGCTTCGTCCTCTCGAAGATTTACTCCTGCACACACTTTGCATTCAAGGATCTCAAATAACTCAGATTCGAGAAGTTTTCTGGAAAAGAAAACTCCTTACGCCCACCTGGCGTTCTCCTGCTCGATGCACACCTTGCAGAGCCTACAGAGTATTGAGCAACCCTGTGAGTCTCTTCTCTTCGACACTTCTCTTTTCTCAGAACTCGAAATAGAGTCCCTCCTGTGCACTCTATGCACGCACTCAATGCCCTCCTGGCAGAGTTTTATAGAACCTTCAGTAGTTTTGTCTTCTCCCTGTGCTTTGGCTGCACAGTCTTCACCTCCAGAGTGTTCAGTAACTCTGAGGCTTCTCCTGAGTTGTGAATTCTCCTGGTGTGCCTGTCTGGCACGTTCTCCTCTGATCTCAAACGAGAGATTCAGATATGCACTCCTTGCGTTGGCTACAGAGCCTCCTTTGTTTTGTTGTGCACCCCTTGCACAGCCTAAAGAACCCAGATAGAAATCGAAAAACTCACAAACAGATAGTAAAATCTATCTATCACCTGTGTCTACAACATTCATTCCTAAAACATAAACACATGAACAACAATATGCAGGAAAAAATGATTTTCTATTAATCTGTATGTCTATACAAGGTGTTTACAAAGGCTAAACTGTAACAAGTCTCAGCTCTCCCTCGAGACCTTTCTACCTGAGATCTCTTCTATTATCTCCCTTCTCTACTCTTAGAGACTAAATTACAAAAGAGGGCTCTCTCAAGCTTATCCTCAACCTCACCGTCTCTGAGCTATCGTTATCACATAGCGGCTCCTACGGCTACATTACATAAATGGATCCTCAGTCCTGACTACGTCCTGGGCTTGCTACAAGCTACCATTTAAGGCAACCTCAACCACTTCCTGAACAGATGTGTGGTCGTCTCTTGCAGCCTTACAAAATTTATTGAAATTTCAAATTTCAAAATTGAGAGGGTTGTGCCTCTCCCTTTCTCCATTAAATGCGTGTTGGATGCGCTGGTTGGTTGGCATGTTGCTGACATGGAGCGATGCTCCTGCATCAACTTACATATTAACCAATCTAGAATCAATCTTGAAGGATTCTACATCCCTTTGGATCCTTCTCTAGTGGAATCCCCATTCACCAATGCTTGCTTCCTCTGGCCAAATTTCCTGCAAAAGAGATTAGTATCGTGGGTAGATCTTATTGCACCACATGAAAAAAACACCTTCTATATTTAAGTCATGCAGCTATAGTTGACATATTCTCTTTTCTCATCCCCTTACCATGTTTTATCTAAAAATAATACAAGAAGTACTAGTGTGCCCTTGACACCTCCCCGACAATGGCACAAAAAATGACAGTCAATTTATATACCACCTTTTCCATTCCTAAATCCTATTTCATTTAATCATCAATCCAAGGTTTGTAAAATTTTGAGATATCGTGCACTTTATGTGAAGGCTACAAAATCTTAGATTGCATTAGTTTATCTAATATGCTTATAGGAAAAGGAAATTAAATCATTAATCTACAAATTCAAATGACATTGTGGAAATGAAAAATACTTGCATAAAGAATAAATTAATAAAAGAGAATTAATTGTAAAGGAAATCAAGATGCATAAATAAATTAACAAACCCATAAAATGAAAGATTACCAAAATGTACAATGCTCTACTCTAATGGAGTTAGCTCTGCCTCCCATAATAGGGCACCAAACTGAAACTACAACAACATAACTATATCCAAATCACACGCCACCAAGAAATTATGAAAACTAGTATTGGAGCAAGATCTCAAGAAATTTTATTCTATGTCATTATAATTTGGACTTGTGCTCTAAAATTCTTCTCGTTTGGAATGGAGATGGAAATCTCTTTTATACATAAGCTTGCTTGAAACAAATATCTAAATATATATCCAATTGAGGATAAGATATTCTCAAACAGTTACAATAAATATATAAATATAGATCCACTTGAGGATAAGATATTATCAAATGGTTACAACAAATATCTAAATATCGATCCACTTGAGAATATTCTCAAGTGGTTAAAACAAATATCTAAATATAGATCCACCTGAGGATTTAACATTATCAAATGATTACAACAATTCATAATTGGTTCCAAGATTCATGCTAATTCTCCATATATTTTGGAATGCCACTACTTATCAAATTCGAAATAAGTCATGTGGATTACAATAACTTGCTCAAAATATGTTTGAAATAGCTAATAATGGTGATGGGCTCCCTAGAACCATGATGTATACATGAGATATATTTAAATCTATAATAAAAATGGATATGCACATGTGGGCACATAGAAATCTTCCTTTGAATAATTAAAAACATGAAATATTTGTTTGTATCTTCCCCGAGTGGCTACATGATTGGTGGTGATTGATTCCCTTCTCGGTGGCATGTTAAATCTTCAACACATGGATCTACAAATTCTCTGCACCATTAATTCGAATTTTCTTCAACCTTGTAGCTTGTGGACCCAATCCTATAACAACTTGTTCACACACAAGCCATTATTTAAAAAGTAAATACATAATACACTAACTCTCCCTAATGTTAATCATAATTTAATGAAAATAATAAGAAATGTAATGGAAAATAACTTGAGCCTAGATCTCACATATGAGCATAAAAATGGGTTAATATAAGGTTATGGGTAAACGAAAAGGGATTAAAAATAAGGAAAAGAAGATGTTAGAAGATGGTAATATTTTGACTCATCACATTAGCCTCAACAAAGTAACATGATCGTTTAGAAAACTATACATAGTCAAATCATTAAAATATACTTTTAGAAATGTATGAATATAGTGTTGGAATGCTACAACGACAAGCCAAGAAAACATTCTTAGGGAATTTTTAAAACCCAATGCCATCACATTGTAGGAATACAACCCCCATTCAATGGAAAATGTGGTCTTATTTTTATTTTAGTCTTCAATCTAGTTCTGGGGATATCTCGAGAATATGTTAGTGAAGGAATATGATTTGTTCCGAGCTAATTTTTCTAGGATCTCATCATTGAAGAGGTTTAGGAAAGGATAATGTGTGTAGGCTTCATTGAGTATGTATAAATCAACACAAATTCATATCCACTTGTTTTCCTACCCTATATTACAATGGGACTAATCAATTTTGATTCCTCCACTAGGAAGATTAAACCTACAACCAACATTTTATAAAATTCCTATTTGACTTGTTCCTTATAGTGTGTATTCATATTATACAATATTTTAACAATTATCTTTGCACCTATTTTGAGTTCAATTTTTATCTCATTAGACTCTCCTACTATTCCTTTCATCTATATAAAATTTTGTGGGGAAAGATCTTTGTAATCCTTAAGCAGAGCCACAACCTCTGCAACAATGTGCTCATCCCAGTAATCCCCAATTATATCCATATTAATATTGTCCTCTACACTAATGTTTACAATATGTGTCTTTAGTATACCATGGTAGTATAAAGGATTTCTTATGTACACTTTTCCCTTGACTATATGGTCACCTTCAAATTATTCTAATAATATATGATGGAGTTCCTCTATGAGATCATCTTTTATGTTACTCATTATAGGCACCATAATTTTTCCTTTTTCATGAAGCATTGAACCCTCTATAGTGTGTCTATGATCTGCATCATCCCTCCATAGAAGCTAAAGGTGGCACATAACCTAGTCTGTAGATCCAACCAATCCTTATCTTGATTTTATGTTTCTTCCTACAAATACCAAGTTGTAGTCAGTGGCTCTAAGTTGTACAAAACAAAATGCACCCAATATAGTATATTTTCATCTTGTGTCATCCATATATTTTCATAATGGTTTATATGGTTTATATGATTGGTTTTTCTTGCAAATAAAGTGAGAGGGATTCAATCGAATCCCTTGAAAATTGACTCTAGTGTAGCCTCTGGCCCCAATGGCTCTACCTTCGATTATAAGAATCTAGTTTGCATACCTTTTGTTTCTTCCCATGTTTCTAGTGATTCCTTATCCATAGCCCACCATATCATATGGTTACTTTTTAAAGTAACATTCATGGCCTCTATTCTATGGAGCTCAATATTCTCTGTAAATTGGTCCACAACTCTACAACATTACATGTCCCATCAAACTTTAGTGGATTCTTTAATTGAACATAAAAACATTTGATATGTTTAACCATCTCACAATGGATAGTATAGTTATCATACTCCCCAATTTTCCATCTACTCATAACCTCCTCAGGGCTGGTCTCATATGAGAAGAGGCTCCTCCAACTAAATTATCTATCCATGATCATGTTTATATAATCTTCTTGTTGAAGATTGATGAGTTTATACAATTGATCCATAATCCCTCCCTCCAAGTCTTCTTCTACCTTATCAATTAATCTCCCCCCCTTATAAGGGATCCAAAGGATAAATGATTCACCCTCCTTCTCTTTCCAAGGACATCCTCCATTGCTTCAAATTAAAGATAACATCATTATTAAAATCCCAATAAATTCCTAGCAACATAGGGTAGGGTTCCATTTCATCCAAGATCTCAATGACTTCAAAATTTGCATGGGTATTTACTCCATCTATTTTAACTTCAACATGCTCCAAGTTCCCTTGTGGGTAGATCCTTGATTGATTTACTAAGTGCATCTAAATCAGTGAATATACCAACTTAGGTTGACCCATGATTTCCTATTATTTCTTCAACAAAATGCTTACATTTGACCATCGGTCAAGAAAAACATCTCAAACCTCATATCCATCAATCCACGCATTTATTAGAAAAACTCTTTTCTCGAACTCCTTGTTTTGTACTCAACACAAATTTACTTCTTTATATTCTTGATGCATTTCCATGATCTTATATGCTAAGATGCATCGTAGATGACTTATTGTCATTTGAAATCTTGAAGAATTTTTTCAACATTTCCTTGACATCATCCTTTGTGATATGCAAATGTCCACTTGTTGTTGCAAAATCGAGACCAAGGTTCTCAACAATTGCCAACAAAAAGTACCATTGTAGTATAGGAATGTTGACATATTAAACCATCCGCAAGGAGGTCTCACCCGAATTGTGGTTGATACTTGTATGACGAAGGGATTTTTAGAGAATGCAATATCAGATCTATTTCTATAATACTTAGATCCATAGTTTAACCATAGACATCAAGTTGTGACAACTTTCAAAAAGAACAAAGAAACAAATAAGAAAATATATAACATAACTACAAATCCATTCATAGCACAATATATAACCATCAAACAAATTTTTAAGCCTCTGAATCACATCATTTTATCAACAGTAGTGGTACAAAATACTTCATACACCATGGATCTGACAGATCACCCTTAAAAATACATATATCTTCAACACATCATCTTATGCAGTGATATCTAACTCATCATGACCCATTACATATTCAAAACTTACTGCAGGTGCAACAATGGTACCGGCTAAGACAACTACGATACTCAGCCATGAGAATAGGGATTGTGGGGCCCGTGATATGATTGATTTCATGACGTTAATTAGATCCTTTTTGTCGAATATGTATATGTGTTTTCCTGTTTTGAAGAGTTTTTGAAGAGATTTTGTGTCAAATCTCTATGATTCACACCAGGTATTCATAACTCATGTTTTATGATGATTTTGAGTGTAATTCAGTATGTCTTTATGTTCCCTGGAAACTAATTCGTGTTTTGTGTGTCACAGGGCAAAATCGCAGCTTGTTTTTTCTTCCGGTACTTCATCTGCCACTCAGTCTGGTACTCCATCTGCCACTCCATCTTGCACAAAAACGATGAGCGATTTGGAGGTTATGGTATTGGTGGCCAGCGATGGGAAAATCATAGACATGGGTTTTTCTTGTGCTCGTGGCCTCCAGCTATTGAACTCTTGACAACTTGATTTGGGTTGTTATGTGGGGCGATTATTGGCTCGCCTCATTTCTAGAAGCCATCGGCAGTTAGGGCATCTTAAATGTAATTTATTGATTTTAGAAGAGGATCAACCCTTCAATGGTCGACCTCTCAGCTTGTAAAACTTATAAATACCACCTCAGTGGTCAGACAATTGTTAAGAAGTTAAGCAATAGAGATTTAGAGACAAAGACAATTTTAGCTATGTTTTTCCATTTTCATTTTGCCAGAATTGTGTAAAGACTGTGTTTTTAGTTTTAATGGTGAATTTGTGTTGTTGAAGTTCATGGTGCGCCTTTGAAGAGTAACCACGACTTGCTGGGGGGGGCACCAACAGTCTGGGTGACTATCCTATGAGTTTTCTTGTGAATTAGATAGCGTAGATGTCTTTTTATTTCTTTTTTTGTACATGAATTGTCATTGTGCTTTCTTGTTATATAAATTGTTGTTTACAATTTAATTGGTTTAATTTAGTTTTGCAGGTTTATATGAGGAATCTTGTTAATATACAATGACTCTTTGGTTAGTAGAAGCAATCTTGCAAGCTTAGATACTAACCTCGTGTGTGATTAGATGGTATATTAGACTTTCTTTATGCTAAAACAGAGTTTAAAATAAAGTTTAAAACAAAGTTTTAATTCATGATTTCTTTGACAGGGATTCAGTGGATGGATAGTGTTAGTTTTAGTTTTCATTTTTAGATTTCTTATCCAATTACTGTTTAGTTTTTCTTATCTAGTTGTTAGTTAGTTCATTTCATTACTTGTCATATGCTAGAATAGTGTTTAATTTCTGTTTATTAGTATTTTCTCTTTTTGCAAATTGAATTGTCAAATAGAACTAGTTTAGTTTACTTCATGCAATTTCTCTCTTAGATCTAGGTTGCAATTCCATTTCATATTGAGTTTAGTGTAGTATGAGTTTGCTTAAAGTAGTATAGAGTGCAATTAAAATTCATAGAATAGTGTCTTTATATTGTTAATGGTTAATGCATGATTAAACAATCACATGGATATGCAGGATAATTGATGTTGTTTCCATAATGGCTAAGTTCTCACTAGATTGCCTAATTCACACTTTTCACTTTGCTATTGAATTCAATATCGATTTTATCCCTCTTGAATTATCATTCATTGTTAAGTTTCATCATGATAATATAAGACACCGGAGGCATTCACACAACCATCAACACTATATTTGAGTTTTCATAGATTAGAAGATAGTTTTCTTGCTTTCATAGATTAGAAGATAGTTTTCTTGTTGTTGTAGGATAGATAGTCTTCTTGCTTTGGTAGATTAAGGGATAGTTTGTTTATCATAGGTTAAAGATTAGTTGTTAATTTCTTTTATTATCATAATGCTTTCAATTTAGTAGATTTTCTTTTGTAAATTAGAAATAGTTGTGAAGATTAGTTTAAGAATAGAGTTCACTTGTTTCTTAGTTTAATTAGTTTCTTATTGATTAGTTTACTTGTTGTAGAAGTCATCCTAGGATAGTTAGTTGTTTACTTGCTTTAATAAGTTAGTTTATTGCTTGTCTCTTTTCTTTCTTTCATAGGATAGTTGCTTATTGAATTTAAGTAGGCTAGTTGAAGTACTTTGTTGTTGCTATTTGCTTATTAGATGAATAGTTTGATTTGCTTATTGTTATGATTCAATTAATTTTCTTTAAGTATGGTTTTCATTTGTTTTCTTAGAACTATCCATCGATCCTTCGTTCAAAGGTTTCTTAGGATACATAGTTTGAGTTTCTTAGTAGGGTTTGATCATTAGTAGTCTTTGCTTGAATATATTAGCCCTTAGATAGCCATTTCCTTAGTTAAACTACTCTACCTCCAGTCCTTCTACCTTGGCATATATATTGCTACAACTCTAAGCTTACTTACCCCGGGTTGACAATTTAATTGAGGGTTTTTAGTGTGTTTTTAGTGCATATAGAACACACATCAGGGATCCAAGCCAGAAGGACACCAGTAACAACAAATGCTGACTAACAAACTATAGTCTTAGAGACAAAAAAACAATACAACTATAGAGTGTAACCCTTTCCTTTTTCATTTCCCTTTTACTTATACATGTGATTCTTTGAAAAAGTCGATTGACTAAATCAAAAACAACTTTTGCTCGTGCCCAATATTCCTATGATCCTCCTACAATATTACCTTTTCTATCTCTTTCGAATCTTCTATCTATCGCGCAATGCTTTTGAATTTTTCATGTTGCTTACTCATCCTTATTGCTTGATCCAAAAACAAAGGGCCCAATAAGCCCCGACCACAATTGTTGACTCACCCTGATTCAACCTTCCACTTCTTTACCAGGAACTTCTTCAAACAAAGGTACTAAATTTGGTACAATATGTAGTTCTTTCTGGAGAAAATTTTCATATTATTCCAAGTGGTCTTGCCACTTTCGGACCAAAATAGATGCACCCACAAGAAATTATTGCACTGCAGCAACATCGGGATCTTGAGGTTTGGTGGAAATAAGAGTATCCCATTATTTATCTTCCATGGAATTCACTTGATGCATCTGAACATATGCAGTCTGGACTACAAGATTGAACTCCCATATCTCTTTCTTGGAAGTTTGTGTGGCTTCAAACAATGCATCAAGTCAATTATCATCTTCTTGAATCTCTCGAAATTTAGCTTGCTACACAATGGGATTTTTTATGACTTGTGCCTCCACGTTCATCTTCAATATTTGAACTCTCAATTCTTCAATGGGCTTGTTCCTTCGCTCGAGCAGTCCAATCCAATCATTGATCATAGTGAAAATATGGTTTCACTCTCCATTTTTTCTATGAAGGGAAGACCAAACAAAATCCCCTTCTAAAACCACTTGCGTAATTTTCTCCACCATAGCCTTGGGTTTCTTCTGTTCTATCAGTTTATTTGCATCCATTTTTTGTTGTAGGTTTTATTTCTTTTCATCCAAATAGGACCATGCATCTGCAAGGATTTTGACACGTTATGCTATCACAACAGGAGTAATATCATCTGGTAATTGAGGGCCATCCTGTTGAATCATAGTCCAAACTTCAACGAACTTCCCAGAGAAAACAGTTATCTCTGATTGAACCTGCACACACAAGGTGTATGCTTGCTCTCAATCCTATGATATTTCCTCTAACTCATGCCTCAAATGTTGGCTCTGTTGAATTAATCATTCATTGGTCTATTCTATAGAAGCAATGTGTCGCTTTATCTGGGCAACATAATCTCTTAGGACATTCAGCAGTTGTGGTGTTGGCCAAGCCACAAAATATTCATTGTTGATAGAATGATCTACATGTAGCCTTGAGGTATGTGGTTGGCCACTTTCAATTGACCTCTCAAATAATCTATGGGTATTGACACCATCAGTACCTGGAGAGGTAGATTGAAAGCTATGAGAAAGTATCTCTTGAACATCCTGAGGAAGCAAGGAAACAACCTGTGTTTTCTCTAAACATAGTTGGGGGATTTTGCAACAATGTTGAGGGTCCTGAATGAGTGGCTCAAACCTCTCACAGATAGAAGTGGTGCTCTATTCCGATGTGGTTTCTTTATGGGTTTCCATGGAAACTTGCAGAGGATCTAGCAGGGATTGAGATACCTCTTTTGCAGATTTATGTATCTCATGATTAAGGACATTCATTAACGGAACATTAAATGAGGGAAAGGGAACAACAGTAGAATTTTTTTTTGATATGGTCATGGGTTCAATAGACTCACGCTCATCCATTCTAGTATCGATATGAATAGGGGACAATGGAGTGATGGAAGGAACGTCTACAATAGAAAGGCAACTGACGACTAAGTTCTTCAATAATGGGGGTAGACGGAGTTTCAGATACAATGATGACATGATCATATATGATGGTGATAATGGGGATAGTGGATGTCATAAAGGTACAAATAATTGTTTGTGGTGGAATTGAGGCAATAGGAATGGCATCGGTAACAATGGGGAGACTAGAATATGGAAACGGTTAATTGGTACAAACTTTCTTAGAGGGAACCGAAAAAGAAGCTTCAAAGGATTCCTTGAAATCCTTACATGTGAATACAATGTTGTCAGGAATGGATGAAAGTGGAAACAACTATGGAATTGAACTTGGCATGGATTCTTCCTCCTCTCCTGACTCTGACTCTGAAGGTGTAATTTATCACTTGACCGTGCCACTGGAACTAGGAACATCTACAATGGTTGGAGCTTCCCACTGTGAAATCGAGGACAACTGATAAGACACCCCCGAGGATTTTTGGATCTTATTCACACCAATCCATGAACAAACCTCCTTGTCTAATGTTTTTGCATCAAGGTAATATGTCAGCAGGGGAGTGTGAAACTTCTCAGCATCTGCAGCAAGCATTCGAACAAAGGTGTGATCCCTATTCATCCCGAACCAGGTTTTTCTTGTGTGCCTCTTCAACATATCTTGTGGGATCCACATGTGTTGTGTGGAATTGATCAGGTCATTATACTAGTGTAGGAAAGTGACATTGTTGAATGATACATTGGAATTATTAGTTCTTTCTTGCCAAGGCTCAAACTGCATAGCTGTTATTTGATTTGGGGTTAATGATAACTCCTTCCCTTATAGTATCCTCCACTTCCACATTCCAAAGGAAACCAAAAGGTACCTATAAATGAAATACCCTCCTCGCTCATGCGTATCGGTCATTAGGAATTCACACAAATTTAGTTATGCTCCCTGTGCACAGAAATCCACCACGGAAAGAGCGCCTAGTGTGCATTCTTCTTTAGAGTAGGTCTTCATCACCTTTATTGCAATAAGTTAGCAGGTGCAACGGAATTTCTCATGAGTGATTGGCTCAATAAGAGCTTCACAACCTCCACTTCTGGTGCCTAATTTATCATACAAGTTGATCTCACCCTTCTTCCTGCCTTGCTTCCCTGAATCTTGGAATCCTTTGGTAACATCTTCTCCTTCCATATAAAAACCCGTCTACCAATGGATATCAATTACATTGATAGAATACTCTTTGTCCATACATAGAGAGTCGTTGTGCACCCATCTGATAATAAATTTAGTACACCATGAAAATTCCCCCATTGTGTCGAAGAATGGTAAATCTCACATATTCATCAAAGTAGACTCCCTAAGTGACACATAGGGAGTTTTCCATTGCCACTGCAACTCTCCAAAAGGCATGGCCAAATAGTCCATGTAGGTGTTGAATTTCATTAGGGGAAACAAGTCCCCATCTGATAAATTGATGTCAATGAGCCGAGTCTACTCAAATTTTCCTTGTAAATATCCCAAAATATCTACTCATGGAACATGGATATCCGTTGGAACAGCAATATTTGGAACCGCACCCCGAGTAGTTGTAGTGCAACCTGTGGCTATAGTAGAGCATTGGTACACAAAGAGAATCAGAGGACGAGAACACGAATGCATACTCACAAAAATTTCACTTGACTCCAGAGCTAATTATTTAGACAAATAGACAAAACAAAATGACTTGGACAAAGGAAACCATTGAATTATAGACAGTCGCGAGGAGGTGACGCGGGACAAGCATTAAATTTTCATTAAAGGGGAACCACATAGCTAACTCAACATTAACAACAAACATGACTAATAGGCATGTTGAAATACGATTAGAGATTTATGAAATAAAGGGCACAAGTACCAACACATATTTGACATGACATGAAACACATGAAAATAACTAACTGGCCAGCGGCTAACTAGAAAAGTACCAGTGAACTTTGAAACATAAACAACTTTTGTTGGCATGGACAGGATAGTGACAGAAAGGTACTAACTACATTTAACTAACAATGTGAAATCGTCACTATAGTGACTAAAAAATTGGAAATTACTAAATTCATAAAAGATGTGGCATAGACTCCTCGACCACAATGATATGACCTGAACTGGACAAACTGACAATGACAACAAGACTCTAGGGGTGAGTGACAATTTGACACGTCACATCTTTATTGGAAAAAAGGGAAAACAATAAAACAAAATGGAAACCTTCCTACTATATTCAATCCCTATGACAAGAATGAGGAAAGAATTTCTTCAACGAGCATAGATATTGGGCTTCGGGCATGCACCATTCACCCATTCTGGATGAAGAACACCATCTAGTTGTGCTAGTCGAGCAACTCCCGACTCCTTAATTTTTGTAACTATAAAGGGTCCAAGCCAATGCATCTATAGCTTCTCTAGATGTTTCTGGCACTTACTGTCATAAAGAAATACCTGGTCACCTTGATCAAAAGTCTTGGCCTTAATGTACCTGTCATGGAAATATTTCTATCTAGCCTTCTACATAGTTTGATGAAAATATGCTAAAAAATTGGCTTCCTTAACTTCCAGCAATTCTACAACCCATTCCACAACAAACTCATCATCCTTCATTTGATTAACTTGTGAAATTTACAGACTTGGAGTGATGAACTCAGCTGACACTATTTATTCTCTCCCATATACTATTTGAAAAGGGGTATACTTATGTTGTTTCTTCATAGTGGTTCTATATTCCCAAAGAACAACATAAACTCTCTCATCCCATTCATCCCAATTAGCACAACATACTTTAGTCAATCCCTTCTACAAAATCTTATTGAATGCTTCCACCATACCACTGGCTTGTGGATGATAAGGATTCATTTTGTGATGTTGAATAAAAAATTATCGAGTATGGGTAGCAATTGCCTCACTGATGAAATGGGTTCCTTGGTCATTGGTTAAGCTTCTAGGGAACCTGAATTGAGTATTAAGGTTCTCAAAAATGAACCTTGTTGTTGTGTTTGTAGAGAAATCCCTAACATGTTTTGTTTTATCCCAACGAGTTAGATAATATGTTGTAGTGATAATATATCTTGCCTTCGAATGTTTTGTTAGAGGAGTAATAGTTATGATGAAGTTAACAACTCACTTCTCAAAGGCATGTAGTTCTTGAATAGGATGTAATGGAAACTCATCCATGTTCAATGGCTTACCAACCCTCTTAAAGACATCACATGCTCTAGCATAATTTTTTAGCATCTTTTGAACATTGTAGGCCACCATAATCCTACTTGAAGTAATTTCCGTGTGGTCACCTTCCCTCCTACTTGACCTCCCGTAAATCCACTGTGACACTCGCACAAGATTCCATGTCTTTCATGGTCAATTACACACCTAATAATTCTATCCAATCCCAACTTGTATAGTTGACCTGCAATCAATTAGTAGTCTATTGCACGAACCATTAAATTCCTCTTATGTGTTGCAAAATAAATTTCGGAGAAGACACCGGTGCTCAAGAATAAGGCAATATCAGAGATAGTATGGGACAACTTCAATCTTAAATAAATCTGCATCTGGGAGTTGGTCATCTACAACTCCACCAGTTTCTGTTGACTCTAACCAAGATAAGTGCTCAAGGTCAACATTCATCTTTCTAAGCTTGACAACAACTTCAAAAGAGAATTTTCGAAACAACAAGAGCCAGCTATAAATCCTTCCTTATAACACAATCTTGTCAACCAAATATTTCAAAGTTGAATGATCAATGAAGAACTTAAAATGGCCTCCCAAAAGGTAATGTATGAACTTCTACGAAGCATATACCATGTCTAACCCCTCCCTTTCTGTGGTGGTGTAGTTGCACTCGGTCTGTGATTGTTTTCTATTGGAGAAATAAATAGGATTATCTAGATTTCCTTCACCCAGTTGAGCAAGAACAACACCTAAAGTAGTGTTAGAAGCATCAATGTGAACATGGAATTCAACCTTCCAGTTAGGATATGTCAGAATAGGATCAATACTACTTAACTTCTCTTTCGGGATGTTAAAAGCTCAGTCATATTCAGGTGTTTAGTGAAAAAATCCATCTTTCTTTAACCACTTTTCCAGCGGGGAAGTTATACTTACGTAATTCCTGATCAACCTATGATAATATCAAGTATGACCCAAAGTGGATCACGATCACAACTACTTGGAAGTTGTAGGGGGAGGCATATTAAGAATAAGGGAAACTTTTGCAGGATCAACCAAAACTCCTTCCCTACACACAATATGTCCCAACAAATTTCCAAAAAGCACACAAAATATACACTTCTTCAGATTTAATGAAATTTGTAACTCTCTGCAAAGGTCAAAAAATAGTTGAAGTAAGCCTATGTGTTCCTTCAACAAGTTTTGCATGGTCTATTAATCTGTGTAAACTTCAAGAAACTTATGGAATATAAAGTCACAGAAGGAAGCAATAACAATCCTAGAAAACACAACAAGAGCATTCTTAATCCCAAAGGGCATAACATTATAAGCAAACAAACCCCACTCAGTAGTAAAGGTAGTCTTCATTTTATCTTCTTCTGCAATCCTGACTTGATGATATCCTAAAAATCCATCAGTGAAGGAATATGCTTCATTTCCAGCCACCTGATCAAGTACTTCATCACTGATTGGAGTAGGAAAAGGATCATGCACACACACTGAGTTAAAACTCCGATAGTTCACACAAAATCTTATGTCTTCAGTACCTTTCTTGTTCTGTATGAAAATTGGACTGATCCACTCACCTTCATCCACATGTAAAATTAATCCAGATACAAGCATTATGTCAATTTCCTTCTTAACCTTTTTCTTTTAATCTAGGGTTCAAGCGATACGATCTGTGTTTGACTGGTTTAGCATCAAGACTCAACTCTATTTTCATCTCTCCCAAGTCTCCTTTAATTCCTTTAATTTTTAAAAATATCTTAGGGAATGAATCCTCATACTCTTGTAACAGAGATTGGATCTCTGTCATAATCTGTTCATTCCAGTAGTCTCTTATAGAACCCAACTTAGGATGATCCTCACTCCCAATATTCATCTTCCATAACTTTAGAGGCTAAGTATATGAACTATTGTCATTACCTGATAGAGTGTCTTTAACTTCTCTTGTTCCCACAGATTCTTTCAAGGTCATATTTCTAAGCCCCTCCAAGTCTTTGGGATCTTTTTCAATCTTGTTGCAAGCCATAGGTATTCTTGTAAGATATGGATAAAAAATATACTAAGGAAAATATTCATGCTCG